>SSNP01000149.1:960958-986475 GCA_006937955.1 Pachypanchax playfairii | reverse complement strand
CCCCCCCCCCCCCCCCCGATTCAGATCCAGCAGCCTGCAGGATGTGAACCAGGTTTTGTGTGGTCCAGGTTCAGGAGTGCACTAAGTGTTGCTACATCATTAAAACAAAATGTCATTTCTCCATCTAAACGCTGCTTCAACTGTAAATTATGTAAATAAATAATGTTGCTTCAGACCTGAAAACAGTTTTCAGATGAATTCTCATTATTTATGGCATTTCTCTCAGCAGGGACAGACAGGGACAGACAGGTGGGGGGGGGGGGGGGGGGGGATTTGGCCCCATCTTCCTTCCAACAACACTGCAGCCACTTGAAGGAATATTTTACACATGAAAAGCTGAAGGAGAGAAAAGAAAGTTAAAACCTTCCAGAGGAAAACACACAGCAGAGAGTTTATTTCTCTATCTAAGCTGATGTCCAGGTCTTTGTCTTAACTCGTCCTTATGTTTGTTATTTTTCACAGAACAGCTGATTGACTGAGACCTTGTGTTAAATGAAGTGCACAGGGAGTGTCTTTTATTCCAGGAAGAAGCTGAATCAATAGTCTGTTACCATCGATTCCCTTTAACGATGTTGTTATTCAGCCGAGGCCTTTTGGGATGAAGGTTTTTTTCTTCTTTTTAAAGTTCAAATTACGACAATTTGTCAGTCCAATAATGAGGAGTCTCATTTTTAAGGCCTGTTTCCTCCATCGTTCCGCTGATAGGTGCCAAGATTGTCTCAGTAAACAGAAACTCTTTGAAATTTAAAGCAGGTTTCTTGTTATCTGCCCCCCCCCCCCAGGTGATCCTGACATTTGGGACATGTTACATGATAGTAAAGCTCACGTTTGCTGGAGCAACTAAAGAAATGCATGAAATCGTCCAACCAGTAATTTTGTGGATAGAAGGAGGCTAAATGAGCTTCTCCCTCCAGGCTACAAACTGTTAGAGTCTCTAGAAATCTGGGTCTTTGTTGTTTGGCTGTGCTGTAATTGAAAAGCCCCCCACCTCCATCTCATGTCTCTCTCCCTCTCAGTGTCTTCATTGATCTCGGTTGGTTTTCTGTTTCCCGCCCCTCAGTCACTTTAGGATGAATGTAACAGATTTTTGATGGTTCTCGAACCTTCGACTGGATCAGACTCCTCCGGTAGAGGACAAGCTGGGATGAGTTCAGGTGTGGTGGGCGTGTTCCTCCAGTCTGGTAGTGCCAGTGTTACCACAGTGTGAACTCCTCCCACAGGAAGTGAAGAGATTTGAGGTTCAAATGTCTTTTTAAATGTCTTGAAGGATTAGACATGAAGAAGAAATGTGTTTCTGTGAATGTCAGACTCGGCACCATCTCAGCTGAAAGGTCTTTTTAATTTTTCTCAAGAGTTCGGTTCATTCTAAAGACGTCTTTCTGTTTCAGTAGATAACAAGCTGCAGCCTCCCGCTTGGTTAGAGAGGAGTTAAACTAATTACTGCTCCAAAGCTTTTATTGTGAAAGAAAGACTTGTACTTGATGGGTACAATGTAAGGCAGATCATGGCCACACAGCGCGCTCATTGTTGTATAGAAGTCTGTGTGAAATGGGACGGCGGTGGGAGTCGGCAGGTGGAAAAACTAAATAGAACTGATTATTACGAAGTCTCAGATTTGCTAATTCCACTGAACTGTGAACTGAAGACAGAGACAAGACAAAATCCTCTTCACTGTGAGTAATTGGACGAGCTTCACAGAAAAGATGTTTGGAAAGACAGAATAAACCCCCCCCACCCTAATGGGGGGGTCATCTCAGTCTATTAAACATCAGATTGTATTACTATTAATGAATCAAGGATGAATTAGATCTCCTGTACCTGGATGAGAGAGACATGTCCCGGGTCTGTACCTAGATGAGAGAGACATGTCCCGGGTCAGTACCTAGATGAGAGAGACATGTCCCGGGTCAGTACCTTGACGAGAGAGACATGTCCCGGGTCAGTACCTGGATGAGAGAGACATGTCCCGGGTCTGTACCTGGATGAGAGAGACATGTCCCGGGTCCGTACCTGGATGAGAGAGACATGTCCCGGGTCCGTACCTGGATGAGAGAGACATGTCCCGGGTCCGTACCTGGATGAGAGAGACATGTCCCGGGTCCGTACCTGGATGAGAGAGACATGTCCCGGGTCCGTACCTGGATGAGAGAGACATGTCCCGGGTCAGTACCTTGACGAGAGAGACATGTCCCGGGTCAGTACCTGGATGAGAGAGACATGTCCCGGGTCCGTACCTGGATGAGAGAGACATGTCCCGGGTCCGTACCTGGATGAGAGAGACATGTCCCGGGTCCGTACCTGGATGAGAGAGACATGTCCCATTTAATGGTTCCAAGAATTTGAACTCTTTTTGAAACAGAACAGATTACAACAAGTACCTTCAGACCCTTTTCATCCAGCCTCACTCAGCCTCACTCACCCTCAGCCTCACTCACCCTCAGCCTCACTCACCCTCAGCCTCACTCAGCCTCACTCACCCTCAGCCTTACTCACCCTCAGCCTCACCCAGCCTCACTCAGCCTCATCCAGCCTCACTCACCCTCAGCCTCACTCAGCCTCACTCACCCTCAGCCTCACCCAGCCTCACTGAGCCTCATCCAGCCTCACTCAGCCTCATCCAGCCTCACTCAGCCTCATCCAGCCTCATCCAGCCTCACTCAGCCTCACCCAGCCTCACCCAGCCTCATCCAGCCTCACTCAGCCTCACCCAGCCTCACCCAGCCTCATCCAGCCTCATCCAGCCTCACTCAGCCTCACTCACCCTCAGCCTCACCCAGCCTCACTCACCCTCACCCAGCCTCACCCAGCCTCACTGAGCCTCACCCAGCCTCACTCACCCTCACCCAGCCTCACCCAGCCTCACCCAGCCTCACTCAGCCTCATCCAGCCTCATCCAGCCTCACTCAGCCTCACCCAGCCTCACCCAGCCTCATCCAGCCTCACTCAGCCTCACCCAGCCTCACTCACCCTCACCCAGCCTCACCCAGCCTCACTGAGCCTCATCCAGCCTCACTCAGCCTCATCCAGCCTCACCCAGCCTCACCCAGCCTCACCCAGCCTCACTCAGCCTCATCCAGCCTCACCCAGCCTCATCCAGCCTCATCCAGCCTCACTCAGCCTCACCCAGCCTCACTCAGCCTCATCCAGCCTCATCCAGCCTCACTCAGCCTCACCCAGCCTCACCCAGCCTCATCCAGCCTCACTCAGCCTCACCCAGCCTCACCCAGCCTCATCCAGCCTCATCCAGCCTCACTCAGCCTCACCCAGCCTCACTCACCCTCACCCAGCCTCACATGGCCTGTAGAACTGCACAGACATTCAAACAGAACTTGACAAAGTGAAAGGAAACACACTGGAGACAAATACCACAAGACTCCCGTTCAACTACAGAATCACACTGTAAAGTACAACAGGACAGTCACCTGCTGAGATGTTGATGTCCAGAAGGCTGCCTTCACCATTGGACCTTCTGTTTCCTGACATCAAATCAATAATACACAAGTGACAGCTCCAACAGAACAAGTTTCATGACACATACTGTAAGTGGAGACGTTGTTCTTCCTGTGAGGATTGTATAGCTGTAACTACAAACTTGGACCACATGTACCAGCAGTCATAGCGCAGGAGGCAGGACCTGTGTCTTATTCTATGAAGACTGGAGATGGACATGTCATAAGAATCTGTGTTGATCAGAATTGACACACAGCAACGAGAGGTAGATCCACATCAGAGATGGAGGAGGAGCCTTGCAGTCTTCAGGTTCCAAAGCCAGCAGTTCATCGTGTGCCAACCAGCTGTGGTGTCCCACCGCTAGTAGGAGAGGGCCTGGTAGAACCAGCTGAGGACGGTTCAGCTGCAGGACAACATGCCTGAGCCAGGAACCAGACAGGTCACAGTTCTGTGAGTAAAACATATAACCCTTTCACTTGAGAGACTTTGTTAGTGAGCTGTTAGTTCACAGTAGTGTAACAATGTTCTCTGGGCCTCATTGGAAGGCTGGTGGCCCGCCCACCTTACTAAATAAATGTTACTTGACTGAAAAACATTGTTTTATTGTTGTTGTCATGTTATCTGATGGACACTGAGGACCTCATGTGGGTTTGACTTATGTAAAGTATGGGATGTGACCAGCTAAGTTAATTTATTTTACTGCTCTCTTGCTTTTGTTGCTCACACCTATCTGACCTGCAGTGCAGTCCAAGCCTGCCTTTGTTGCCCCGGCAACCTAACCACTCATCCTCTATAGCTCTGTCTCTCACACCTGAGAACACCTGTTAACCCATTTGACCCTCAGCTTGCCATTTTCCTCCTCTCAATAAACACAGTTCTAACCTGTCACCTGCCTGTCTGCTGTCTATTGAGTTCAACACATACACACATAACAGTTGTGCCTTTGTCTTCTTACAAATGTTTCCTTTAACTAATTAGTTTAAACTGCTTTAGCATAAATAAAAGAGATGCTCCAGGTTTCAACCAACTGCTAATGAATTAACCATAGCATCAAAACAGACCCCATGCAAAGGAACCAAAATACAGCTAAACTCTGATAAACCATGAAATTTATGAACTGATATGTTGTCTGTGTAGGTGCATTTATGAATACTGTAGAACACTTTTACTAACACGACTGTTTGACAGGAGAAACATGCAACATAACAACCAAACTAACCCTTCTGATGTCTCCTCATATCCTAACAGTCCAACGTTATGATGATCAGAGCGCTCCTACAAAGGGTATGTTTGTAAATGGTAAATGACCTGTATTTGTATAGCACTTTTCTAGTCATTCAGACCACTCAAAGGACTTTCACACTACAAGGTTTTGCATTCACCCATTCACACAACCCGATATGTAAATCGGGGGGCGACATGGGGTTCAGTGTTTTGCCCAATGACACTTCGACATGTGGCGGTGGAAGCCGGGATCGATCCACCAACCTTCAAATTGGAGGACGACCGCTCTAACCACTGAGCCATAGCCGCCCCTTGTTCTGTTGGAGCCGCCTAACAATTGTATCAATTGTTATTCCTTTGTTTGTTTTATCTGTTTTAGCTTCTTGATTTTAATGTGTGTTTTAATTGTAGTCTTTTATTTATGTTTTTATGATCAGCACTTTGGTATAGTTGTAATGTTTTAAAAGTGTTTTACAAATAAAGGGGTATGGTATGGTATGGTATGGTATGGTATGGTATGGTATGGTATGGTATGGTATGGTGTATGGTATGGTATGGTGTGGTAGGTGTATGGTATGGTGTATGGTGTGGTAGGTGTATGGTATAGTTATGGTATGGTAGGGTATTGTATGGTGTGGTGTAAAATGGTATGGTATGGTGTATGGTATGGTATGGTAGGTGTATGGTATGGTGAATGGTGTGGTAGGTGTATGGTATGGTATGGTATGGTATGGTTATGGTATGGTATGGTATGGTATGGTATGGTATGGTATGGTATGGTATGGTATGGTATGGTATGGTATGGTATGGTATGGTATGGTGTGGTAGGTGTATGGTATGGTGTATGGTATGGTGTGGTAGGTGTATGGTAGGTGTATAGTATGGTGTATGGTATGGTATGGTGTACGGTATGGTATGTTATGGTATGCTGTATGGTATGGTAGGTGTATGGTATGGTGTATGGTGTGGTATGGTATGGTGTGGTAGGTGTATGGTATGGTGTATGGTATGATGTGGTAGGTGTATGGTATGGTGTATGGTATGGTATGGTATGGTATGGTGTATGGTGTGGTGTGGTAGGTGTATGGTATGGTGTATGGTGTGGTATGGTATGGTATGGTATGGTATGTGTATGGTATGGTATGGTATGGTATTGTATGGTGTATAGCATGGTATTGTATGGTATGGTGTATGGTATGGTATGGTGTATAGTATGGTATGGTATGGTGTATGGTATGGTAGGTCTATGGTATGGTGTATGGTATGGTAGGTCAATGGTATGGTGTTGTGGTATGGTATGGTATGGTATGGTGTATGGTATGGTATGGTATGGTGTATGGTATGGTGTATGGTGTGGTGTATGGTATGGTATGGTATGGTGTATGGTATGGTGTGGTAGGTGTATGGTAGGTGTATAGTATGGTGTATGGTATGGTATGGTGTATGGTGTGGTGTGGTAGGTGTATGGTATGGTGTATGGTGTGGTGTATGGTATGGTATGGTATGGTATGGTATGGTGTATGGTATGGTATGGTATGGTATGGTGTATGGTATGGTGTGGTAGGTGTATGGTATGGTGTATGGTATGGTATGGTATGGTATGGTGTATGGTATGTTATGGTATGGTTATGGTTATGGTCTGGTATGGTGTATGGTGGGGTAGGTGTATGGTATGGTATGGTATGGTATTGTATGGTGTATAGCATGGTATTGTATGGTATGGTGTATGGTATGGTATGGTGTATAGTATGGTATGGTATGGTGTATGGTATGGTATGGTATGGTATGGTATGGTATGGTATGGTATGATGTATAGTATGGTATGGTATGGTATGGTATGGTGTATGGTATGGTGTATAGTATGGTATGGTATGCTGTATGGTATGGTAGGTGTATGGTATGGTGTACAGTATGGTATGTTATGGTATGCTGTATGGTATGGTATGGTATGGTATGGTATGGTATGGTGTGGGGTATGGTATGGTATGGTATGGTGTATGGTATGGTATGGTATTGTATGGTGTATAGCATGGTATTGTATGGTATGGTGTATGGTATGGTATGGTGTATAGTATGGTGTGGTATGGTGTATGGTATGGTATGGTATGGTATGGTATGGTATGGTATGATGTATGGTATGGTATGGTATGGTATAGTATGGTGTATGGTATGGTATGGTAGGTGTATGGTATGTTATGGTATGGTTATGGTTATGGTATGGTATGGTGTATGGTATAGTATGGTAGGTGTATGGTATGGTATATAGTGTGGTAGGTGTATGGTATGGTGAATGGTGTGGTAGGTGTATGGTATGGTATGGTATGGTATGGTATGGTTATGGTATGGTATGGTATGGTATGGTATGGTATGGTATGGTATGGTATGGTATGGTGTGTGGTATGGTGTGGTAGGTGTATGGTATGGTGTATGGTGTGGTAGGTGTATGGTATGGTATGGTATGGTATGGTATGGTATGGTATGGTATGGTATGGTATGGTATGATGTATGGTATGGTATGGTATGGTATGGTATGGTGTATGGTATGGTATGGTGTGGTAGGTGTATGGTATGGTGTATGGTATGGTATGGTAGGTGTATGGTATGGTGAATGGTGTGGTAGGTGTATGGTATGGTATGGTATGGTATGGTATGGTTGGTATGGTATGGTATGGGATGGTATGGTATGGTATGGTATGTATGGTATGGTATGGTATGGTATAGTATGGTGTATGGTATGGTATGGTAGGTGTATGGTATGTTATGGTATGGTTATGGTTATGGTATGGTAGGGTATTGTATGGTGTGGTGTAAAATGGTATGGTATGGTGTATGGTATGGTGTGGTAGGTGTATGGTATGGTGTATGGTGTGGTAGGTGTATGGTATAGTTATGGTATGGTAGGGTATTGTGTGGTGTGGTGTGAAATGGTATGGTTTGGTCTGGTATGGTGTATGGTGGGGTAGGTGTATGGTATGGTATGGTATGGTATTGTATGGTGTATAGCATGGTATTGTATGGTATGGTGTATGGTATGGTATGGTGTATAGTATGGTATGGTATGGTGTATGGTATGGTATGGTATGGTATGGTATGGTATGGTATGGTATGATGTATAGTATGGTATGGTATGGTATGGTATGGTGTATGGTATGGTATGTCAATGGTATGGTGTTGTGGTATGGTATGGTATGGTATGGTGTAGTATGGTGTATGGTATGGTATGGTATGGTATGGTATGTTATGGTATGGTATGGTGTATGGTATGGTATGGTGTGGTAGGTGTATGGTATGGTGTATGGTGTGGTAGGTGTATGGTATGGTGTATGGTATGGTAGGTCAATGGTATGGTGTTGTGGTATGGTATGGTATGGTATGGTGTATGGTATGGTATGGTATGGTATGGTATGGTATGGTATGGTATGATGTATAGTATGGTATGGTATGGTATGGTATGGTGTGTGGTATGGTATGGTGTACGGTATGGTATGTTATGGTATGCTGTATGGTATGGTAGGTGTATGGTATGGTGTATGGTGTGGTATGGTATGGTGTGGTAGGTGTATAGTATGGTATGGTGTATAGTATGGTATGGTGTATGGTATGGTATGGTATGGTGTATGGTATGGTGTATGGTATGTTAGGTGTATGCTATGGTAGGTGTATGGTATGGTGTATGGTATGGTAGGTCTATGGTATGGTGTATGGTATGGTAGGTCAATGGTATGGTGTTGTGGTATGGTATGGTATGGTATGGTATGGTATGGTATGATGTATAGTATGGTATGGTATGGTATGGTATGGTGTATGGTATGGTATGGTGTACGGTATGGTATGTTATGGTATGCTGTATGGTATGGTAGGTGTATGGTATGGTGTATGGTGTGGTATGGTATGGTGTGGTAGGTGTATAGTATGGTATGGTGTATAGTATGGTATGGTGTATGGTATGGTATGGTATGGTGTATGGTATGGTGTATAGTATGGTATGGTATGGTGTATGGTATGTTAGGTGTATGCTATGGTAGGTGTATGGTATGGTGTATGGTATGGTAGGTCTATGGTATGGTGTATGGTATGGTAGGTCAATGGTATGGTGTTGTGGTATGGTATGGTATTGTATGGTGTATAGCATTGTGTTGTATGGTATGGTGTATTGTATGGTATGGTGTATAGTATGGTATGGTATGGTGTATGGTATGGTATGGTATGGTATGGTATGGTATGATGTATAGTATGGTATGGTATGGTATGGTATGGTGTATGGTATGGTATGGTGTACGGTATGGTATGTTATGGTATGCTGTATGGTATGGTAGGTGTATGGTATGGTGTATGGTGTGTAT
The DNA here is from genome assembly GCA_006937955.1 of Pachypanchax playfairii. NCBI lineage: Eukaryota > Metazoa > Chordata > Actinopteri > Cyprinodontiformes > Aplocheilidae > Pachypanchax > Pachypanchax playfairii. Next base: position 977,458 of record SSNP01000149.1, on the reverse strand, counting down.
GGTATGGTGTGGTAGGTGTATGGTATGGTGTATGGTATGATGTGGTAGGTGTATGGTATGGTGTATGGTATGGTGTGGTAGGTGTATAGTATGGTATGGTGTATAGTATGGTATGGTGTATGGTATGGTATGGTATGGTGTATGGTGTGGTAGGTGTATGGTATGGTATGGTATGGTATGGTATGGTTATGGTATGGTATGGTATGGTATGGTATGGTATGGTATGATGTATAGTATGGTATGGTATGGTATGGTATGGTGTATGGTATGGTATGGTGTACGGTATGGTATGTTATGGTATGGTATGGTATGGTATGGTATGGTGTATGGTATGGTGTGGTGTGGTAGGTGTATGGTATGGTGTATGGTGTGGTAGGTGTATGGTATAGTTATGGTATGGTAGGGTATTGTATGGTGTGGTGTAAAATGGTATGGTATGGTGTATGGTATGGTATGGTATGGTATGGTATGGTATGGTATGGTATGATGTATAGTATGGTATGGTATGGTATGGTATGGTGTATGGTATGGTATGGTGTACGGTATGGTATGTTATGGTATGCTGTATGGTATGGTAGGTGTATGGTATGGTGTATGGTGTGGTATGGTATGGTGTGGTAGGTGTATAGTATGGTATGGTGTATGGTATGATGTGGTAGGTGTATGGTATGGTGTATGGTATGGTATGGTATGGTATGGTGTCTGGTATGGTGTGGTGTACGGTATGGTATGTTATGGTATGCTGTATGGTATGGTAGGTGTATGGTGTGGTGTATGGTGTGGTATGGTATGGTGTGGGAGGTGTATAGTATGGTATGGTGTATAGTATGGTATGGTGTATGGTATGGTATGGTTTGGTGTATGGTATGGTAGGTCAATGGTATGGTGTTGTGGTATGGTATGGTATGGTATGGTATGGTATGGTATGGTATGGTATGGTATGGTGTGGTAGGTGTATGGTATGGTGTATGGTGTGGTAGGTGTATGGTATGGTGTACGGTATGGTATGTTATGGTATGCTGTATGGTATGGTAGGTGTATGGTATGGTGTATGGTGTGGTATGGTATGATGTGGTAGGTGTATGGTATGGTGTATGGTATGATGTGGTAGGTGTATGGTATGGTGTATGGTATGGTATGGTATGGTATGGTGTATGGGATGGTGTATAGTATGGTATGGTATGCTGTATGGTATGGTAGGTGTATGGTATGGTGTACAGTATGGTATGTTATGGTATGCTGTATGGTATGGTAGGTGTATAGTATGGTGTATGGTGTGGTATGGTATGGTGTGGTAGGTGTATGGTATGGTATGGTGTATGGTATGTTAGGTGTATGCTATGGTAGGTGTATGGTATGGTGTATGGTATGGTAGGTCTATGGTATGGTGTATGGTATGGTAGGTCAATGGTATGGTGTTGTGGTATGGTATGGTATGGTATGGTGTATGGTATGATGTGGTAGGTGTATGGTATGGTGTATGGTATGGTATGGTATGGTATGGTGTATGGTATGGTGTGGTAGGTGTATGGTATGGTGTGTGGTATGGGATGGTATGGTATGGTGTATGGTATGGTGTGGTAGGTGTATAGTATGGTATGGTGTATAGTATGGTATGGTGTATGGTATGGTATGGTATGGTGTATGGTATGGTGTATGGTATGGTATGGTGTATGGTATGGTGTGGTAGGTGTATGGTAGGTGTATAGTATGGTGTATGGTATGGTATGGTATGGTATGGTGTATGGTATGGTATGGTGTACGGTATGGTATGTTATGGTATGCTGTATGGTATGGTAGGTGTATGGTATGGTGTATGGTGTGGTATGGTATGGTGTGGTAGGTGTATAGTATGGTATGGTGTATAGTATGGTATGGTGTATGGTATGGTATGGTATGGTGTATGGTATGGTGTATAGTATGGTATGGTATGCTGTATGGTATGGTAGGTGTATGGTATGGTGTACAGTATGGTATGTTATGGTATGCTGTATGGTATGGTAGGTGTATGGTATGGTGTATGGTGTGGTATGGTATGGTGTGGTAGGTGTATAGTATGGTATGGTGTATAGTATGGTATGGTGTATGGTATGGTATGGTATGGTGTATGGTATGGTGTATAGTATGGTATGGTATGGTGTATGGTATGGTATGGTATGGTATGGTATGGTATGGTATGGTATGATGTATAGTATGGTATGGTATGGTATGGTATGGTGTATGGTATGGTATGGTGTACGGTATGGTATGTTATGGTATGCTGTATGTGTATGGTATGGTGTATGGTATGTTAGGTGTATGCTATGGTAGGTGTATGGTATGGTGTATGGTATGGTAGGTCTATGGTATGGTGTATGGTATGGTAGGTCAATGGTATGGTGTTGTGGTATGGTATGGTATGGTATGGTATGATGTATAGTATGGTATGGTATGGTATGGTATGGTGTATGGTATGGTATGGTGTACGGTATGGTATGTTATGGTATGCTGTATGGTATGGTAGGTGTATGGTATGGTGTATGGTGTGGTATGGTATGGTGTGGTAGGTGTATAGTATGGTATGGTGTATAGTATGGTATGGTGTATGGTATGGTATGGTATGGTGTATGGTATGGTGTATAGTATGGTATGGTATGCTGTATGGTATGGTAGGTGTATGGTATGGTGTACAGTATGGTATGTTATGGTATGCTGTATGGTATGGTAGGTGTATAGTATGGTGTATGGTATGGTATGGTAAGTGTATGGTATGGTATATGGTGTGGTAGGTGTATGGTATGGTGTAGTGTGGTAGGTGTATGGTATGGTGTATGGTGTGGTATGGTATGGTGTGGTAGGTGTATAGTATGGTATGGTGTATAGTATGGTATGGTGTATGGTATGGTATGGTATGGTGTATGGTATGTTAGGTGTATGCTATGGTAGGTGTATGGTATGGTGTATGGTATGGTAGGTCTATGGTATGGTGTATGGTATGGTAGGTCAATGGTATGGTGTTGTGGTATGGTATGGTATGGTATGGTGTGGTAGGTGTATAGTATGGTATGGTGTATAGTATGGTATGGTGTATGGTATGGTATGGTATGGTGTATGGTATGGTGTATAGTATGGTATGGTATGCTGTATGGTATGGTAGGTGTATGGTATGGTGTACAGTATGGTATGTTATGGTATGCTGTATGGTATGGTAGGTGTATAGTATGGTATGGTGTATAGTATGGTATGGTGTATGGTATGGTATGGTATGGTGTATGGTATGGGGTATGGTGTGGTGTGGTATGGTGTGGTGTATGGTATGGTATGGTGTGGTAGGTGTATGGTATGGTGTATGGTGTGGTAGGTGTATGGTATAGTTATGGTATGGTAGGGTATTGTATGGTGTGGTGTAAAATGGTATGGTATGGTGTATGGTATGGTATGGTAGGTGTATGGTATGGTGAATGGTGTGGTTGGTGTATGGTATGGTATGGTATGGTATGGTATGGTATGGTATGGTATGGTTATGGTTATGGTATGGTATGGTATGGTATGGTGTATGGTATGGTATGGTATGCTGTATGGTATGGTAGGTGTATGGTATGGTGTACGGTATGGTATGTTATGGTATGCTGTATGGTATGGTAGGTGTATGGTATGGTGTATGGTGTGGTATGGTATGGTGTGGTAGGTGTATAGTATGGTATGGTGTATAGTATGGTATGGTGTATGGTATGGTATGGTATGGTGTATGGTATGGTGTATAGTATGGTATGGTATGCTGTATGGTATGGTAGGTGTACGGTATGGTATGTTATGGTATGCTGTATGGTATGGTAGTTGTATGGTATGGTGTATGGTATGGTATGGTTATAGTATGGTATGGTATGGTGTATGGTATGGTATGGTATGGTATGGATGGTATGGTATGGTATGGTATGATGTATAGTATGGTATGGTATGGTATGGTATGGTGTATGGTATGGTGTATAGTATGGTATGGTATGCTGTATGGTATGGTAGGTGTACGGTATGGTATGTTATGGTATGCTGTATGGTATGGTAGGTGTATGGTATGGTGTATGGTGTGGTATGGTATGGTGTGGTAGGGTATAGTATGGTATGGTGTATAGTATGGTATGGTGTATGGTATGGTATGGTATGGTGTATGGTATGGTGTATAGTATGGTATGGTATGGTGTATGGTATGGTAGGTGTATGGTATGGTATGTTATGGTATGCTGTATGGTATGGTAGGTGTATGGTATGGTGTATGGTGTGGTATGGTATGGTATGGTATGATGTATGGTATGGTATGGTATGGTATGGTATGGTATGGTGTGGGATGGTGTGGTGTGGTAGGTGTATGGTATGGTGTATGGTGTGGTATGGTATGGTATGGTATGGTATGTGTATGGTATGGTATGGTATGGTATGGTGTATGGTATGGTATGGTATGGTATGGTGTATGGTATGGTATGGTATGGTATGGTATGGTGTATGGTGTGGTGTGGTGTATGGTATGGTATGGTGTATGGTATGGTGTGGTAGGTGTATGGTAGGTGTATAGTATGGTGTATGGTATGGTATGGTGTATGGTATGGTGTGATAGGTGTATGGTAGGTGTATAGTATGGTGTATGGTATGGTATGGTAAGTGTATGGTATGGTATATGGTGTGGTAGGTGTATGGTATGGTGTATGGTATGGTGTATGGTGTGGTGTGTTGTGGTAGGTGTATGGTATGGTATGGTATGGTATGGTATGGTGTGGTATGGTGTGGTGTGGTAGGTGTATGGTATGGTGTATGGTGTGGTGTGGTAGGTGTATGGTATGGTGTATGGTGTGGTATGGTAAGGTATGGTATGGTATATGGTGTGGTAGGTGTATGGTATGGTGTAGTGTGGTAGGTGTATGGTATGGTGTATGGTGTGGTGTGGTAGGTGTATGGTATGGTGTATGGTGTGGTGTGGTAGGTGTATGGTAGGTGTATAGTATGGTGTATGGTATGGTATGGTGTATGGTATGGTGTGGTAGGTGTATGGTAGGTGTATAGTATGGTGTATGGTATGGTATGGTGTATGCTTATGGTATGGTATGGTATGGTGTATGGTATGGTGTGGTAGGTGTATGGTATGGTGTATGGTATGGTGTGGTAGGTATGGTGTATGGTATGGTGTGGTAGGTGTATGGTATGGTGTATGGTATGGTGTGGTAGGTGTATGGTAGGTGTATAGTATGGTGTATGGTATGGTATGGTATGGTATGGTATGGTGTATGGTATGGTATGGTATGGTATGGTGTATGGTATGGTATGGTATGGTATGGTATGGTGTGGTGTGGTAGGTGTATGGTATGGTGTATGGTATGGTGTGGTAGGTGTATGGTATGGTGTATGGTATGGTATGGTATGGTATGGTGTATGGTATGGTGTGGTAGGGGTATGGTATGGTATGGTATGGTATGGTATGGTGTATGGTATGGTATGGTATGGTATGGTATGGTGTGTGGTATGGTATGGTATGGTATGGTGTATGGTATGGTGTATGGTATGGTATGGTATGGTGTATGGTATGGTGTGGTAGGTGTATGGTATGGTGTATGGTATGGTGTGGTAGGTGTATGGTAGGTGTATAGTATGGTGTATGGTATGGTATGGTTATGGTATGGTATGGTATGGTATGGTATGGTATGGTATGGTATGGTATGTATGGTATGGTATGGTATGGTATAGTATGGTGTATGGTATGGTATGGTGTATGGTATGGTGTGGTAGGTGTATGGTAGGTGTATGGTATGGTGTATGGTATGGTGTGGTAGGTGTATGGTATGGTGTATGGTATGGTGTGGTAGGTGTATGGTAGGTGTATAGTATGGTGTATGGTATGGTATGGTGTATGGTATGGTGTGGTAGGTGTATGGTATGGTGTATGGTATGATGTGGTAGGTGTATGGTATGGTGTATGGTATGGTATGGTATGGTATGGTGTATGGTATGGTGTGGTATGGTGGTGTGGTAGGTGTATGGTATGGTGTATGGTGTGGTGTGGTAGGTGTATGGTAGGTGTATAGTATGGTGTATGGTATGGTATGGTGTATGGTATGGTGTGGTAGGTGTATGGTAGGTGTATAGTATGGTGTATGGTATGGTATGGTAGGTATGGTGTATGGTATGGTGTGGTAGGTGTATGGTATGGTATGGTATGGTATGGTGTATGGTATGGTATGGTATGGTGTATGGTATGGTGTATGGTATGGTGTATGGTATGGTATGGTATGGTATGGTATGATGTATGGTATGGTATGGTATGGTATGGTATGGTATGGTATGGTGTATGGTATGGTATGGTATGGTATGGTATGGTGTATGGTATGGTATGGTATGGTATGGTGTATGGTATGGTGTGGTAGGTGTATGGTATGGTATGGTATGGTGTGGTAGGTGTATGGTAGGTGTATAGTATGGTGTATGGTATGGTATGGTGTATGGTATGATGTGGTAGGTGTATGGTATGGTGTATGGTATGGTATGGTATGGTATGGTGTATGGTATGGTGTGGTATGGTGTATGGTATGGTGTATGGTATGGTATGGTATGGTATGGTGTATGGTATGGTGTATGGTATGATGTGGTAGGTGTATGGTATGGTGTATGGTATGATGTGGTAGGTGTATGGTATGGTGTATGGTATGGTATGGTATGGTATGGTGTATGGTATGGTATGGTATGGTGTATGGTATGGTGTATGGTATGGTGTATGGTATGGTATGGTATGGTGTATGGTATGGTGTGGTAGGTGTATGGTATGGTATGGTATGGTATGGTGTATGGTATGGTATGGTATGGTGTATGGTATGGTGTATGGTATGGTGTGGTAGGTGTATGGTATGATGTGGTAGGTGTATGGTATGGTGTATGGTATGGTGTGGTAGGTGTATGGTATGGTGTATGGTATGGTATGGTATGGTATGGTGTATGGTATGGTATGGTATGGTGTATGGTATGGTGTATGGTATGGTGTGTGGTATGGTATGGTATGGTGTATGGTATGGTGTGGTAGGTGTATGGTATGGTGTATGGTATGGTATGGTATGGTATGGTGTATGGTATGGTGTGGTAGGTGTATGGTATGGTGTATGGTATGGTGTGGTGTAAAATGGTATGGTATGGTGTATGGTATGGTATGGTAGGTGTATGGTATGGTGAATGGTGTGGTAGGTGTGTGGTATGGTATGGTGTGGTAGGTGTATAGTATGGTATGGTGTATAGTATGGTATGGTGTATGGTATGGTATGGTATGGTGTATGGTATGGTGTATGGTATGGTATGGTGTATAGTATGGTATGGTATGGTGTATGGTATGGTATGGTATGGTATGGTATGGTGTGGTATGGTATGATGTATAGTATGGTATGGTATGGTATGGTATGGTGTATGGTATGGTATGGTGTGGGGTATGGTATGGTATGGTATGGTGTATGGTATGGTATGGTGTACGGTATGGTATGTTATGGTATGGTGTATGGTATGGTATGGTATGGTGTATGGTATGGTGTATAGTATGGTATGGTATGCTGTATGGTATGGTAGGTGTATGGTATGGTGTACAGTATGGTATGTTATGGTATGCTGTATGGTATGGTAGGTGTATGGTATGGTGTATGGTGTGGTATGGTATGGTGTGGTATGGTATGTGTATGGTATGGTATGGTATGGTATGGTGTATGGTATGGTATGGTATGGTATGGTGTATGGTATGGTGTGGTAGGTGTATGGTATGGTATGGTATGGTATGGTGTATGGTCTGGTATGGTATGGTATGGTATGGTGTGGTGTGGTAGGTGTATGGTATGGTATGGTATGGTATGGTGTATGGTATGGTATGGTATGGTATGGTATGATGTATGGTATGGTATGGTATGGTATGGTATGGTATGGTATGGTGTATGGTATGGTGTGGTAGGTGTATGGTATGGTGTATGGTATGGTGTGGTAGGTGTATGGTAGGTGTATGGTATGGTGTATGGTATGGTATGGTATGGTATGGTGTATGGTATGGTATGGTATGGTAGGGTATGGTATGGTATGGTGTATGGTATGGTATGGTATGGTGTATGGTGTGGTGTGGTAGGTGTATGGTATGGTGTATGGTATGGTGTATGGTGTGGTGTGTTGTGGTAGGTGTATGGTATGGTATGGTATGGTATGGTATGGTGTGGTTGGTGTATGGTATGGTATGGTATGGTATGGTATGGTTATGGTATGGTATGGTATGGTATGGTGAATGGTGTGGTAGGTGTATGGTATGGTATGGTATGGTATGGTTATGGTATGGTATGGTATGGTATGGTATGGTATGGTATGGTATGGTATGGTATGGTGTGGTAGGTGTATGGTATGGTGTATGGTGTGGTAGGTGTATGGTATAGTTATGGTATGGTAGGGTATTGTATGGTGTGGTGTAAAATGGTATGGTATGGTGTATGGTATGGTATGGTAGGTGTATGGTATGGTGTGGTGTGGTAGGTGTATGGTATGGTATGGTGTATGGTATGGTTATGGTATGGTATGGTATGGTATGGTATGGTATGGTATGGTATGGTATGGTATGGTGTGGTAGGTGTATGGTATGGTGTATGGTGTGGTAGGTGTATGGTATAGTTATGGTATGGTAGGGTATTGTATGGTGTGGTGTAAAATGGTATGGTATGGTGTATGGTATGGTATGGTAGGTGTATGGTATGGTGAATGGTGTGGTAGGTGTATGGTATGGTATGGTATGCTGTATGGTATGGTAGGGTATGGTATGGTGTACGGTATGGTATGTTATGGTATGCTGTATGGTATGGTAGGTGTATAGTATGGTGTATGGTATGGTATGGTGTGGTAGGTGTATGGTATGGTGTATGGTGTGGTAGGTGTATGGTATAGTTATGGTATGGTAGGGTATTGTATGGTGTGGTGTAAAATGGTATGGTATGGTGTATGGTATGGTATGGTAGGTGTATGGTATGGTGAATGGTGTGGTAGGTGTATGGTATGGTATGGTATGGTATGGTATGGTTATGGTATGGTATGGTATGGTATGGTATGGTATGGTATGGTATGGTATGGTATGGTGTGGTAGGTGTATGGTATGGTGTGGTGTATGGTATGGTATAGTGTGGTAGGTGTATGGTATGGTATGGTGAATAGTGTGGTAGGTGTATGGTATGGTATGGTATGGTATGGTATGGTATGGTATGGTATGGTATGGTGTGGTAGGTGTATGGTATGGTGTATGGTGTGGTAGGTGTATGGTATAGTTATGGTATGGTAGGGTATTGTATGGTGTGGTGTAAAATGGTATGGTATGGTGTATGGTATGGTATGGTAGGTGTATGGTATGGTATGGTTTGGTTATGGTTATGGTATGGTATGGTGTATGGTATAGTATGGTAGGTGTATGGTATGGTATATAGTGTGGTAGGTGTATGGTATGGTGTGGTGTGGTAGGTGTATGGTATGGTATGGTATGGTATGGTATGGTATGGTATGGTATGGTGTGGTAGGTGTATGGTATGGTGTATGGTGTGGTAGGTGTATGGTATAGTTATGGTATGGTAGGGTATTGTATGGTGTGGTGTAAAATGGTATGGTATGGTGTATGGTATGGTATGGTAGGTGTATGGTATGGTGAATGGTGTGGTAGGTGTATGGTATGGTATGGTATGGTATGGTATGGTATGGTATGTGTATGGTATGGTATGGTATGGTATGGTATGGTATGGTATGATGTATAGTATGGTATGGTATGGTATGGTATGGTGTATGGTATGGTATGGTGTACGGTATGGTATGTTATGGTATGCTGTATGGTATGGTAGGTGTATGGTATGGTGTATGGTATGGTATGGTAGGTGTATGGTATGGTGAATGGTGTGGTAGGTGTATGGTATGGTATGGTATGGTATGGTATGGTATGGTATGGTATGGTATGGTATGGTATGGTATGGTATGGTATGGTGTGGTAGGTGTATGGTATGGTGTATGGTGTGGTAGGTGTATGGTATAGTTATGGTATGGTAGGGTATTGTATGGTGTGGTGTAAAATGGTATGGTATGGTGTATAGTATGGTATGGTATGGTGTATGGTATGGTATGGTATGGTATGGTATGGTATGGTATGGTATGGTGTATAGTATGGTATGGTATGGTGTATGGTATGGTATGGTATGGTGTATGGTATGGTGTATAGTATGGTATGGTATGCTGTATGGTATGGTAGGTGTATGGTATGGTGTACGGTATGGTATGTTATGGTATGCTGTATGGTATGGTAGGTGTATGGTATGGTGTATGGTGTGGTATGGTATGGTGTGGTAGGTGTATAGTATGGTATGGTGTATAGTATGGTATGGTGTATGGTATGGTATGGTATGGTGTATGGTATGGTGTATAGTATGGTATGGTATGCTGTATGGTATGGTAGGTGTATGGTATGGTGTACAGTATGGTATGTTATGGTATGCTGTATGGTATGGTAGGTGTATAGTATGGTGTATGGTATGGTATAGTGTGGTAGGTGTATGGTATGGTATGGTGAATAGTGTGGTAGGTGTATGGTATGGTATGGTATGGTATGGTATGGTATGGTATGGTATGGTTATGGTTATGGTATGGTATGGTATGGTATGGTGTATGGTAGTGATGGGTAGATGAGGCCTCATGAAGCATTGTGGCACATTGCCCAAACTGTATTGACACTGTGTCGATACTGTGTTGGTCTAGTGACACCTGCTGGATCATATATATCACTGAAGGCAACCTAACCTGCAGATTCAGTGAACTAAATATAAAAGAAGACAGTATATGTAATTGTGTTTCATATTGTAACCTGCATTATTTATATAATACAGTAGTCCCTCGCTATACCGCAATTTTTTAATTTTAATATTGTATTTTTTACAGCGCGTTGTGTATCCTGATTGGTTGTATATAGTTGCAAGCTCTTCCGTGACTTGTCCCCTGTACAGTAGTACAGAATGTGTTGCGTTCAGCTTCTCAAATTTACATAAATCTTCAATCACAAGCAGTCTAACCCCAAAAAACCCACAATATTGTTCTGTACCATCAATGTCACCTGCAGTAGTTACTACTTTATGAAGACGCATTTGAACATAATGCAGGAGGATCTGCACCTAACCCATGTGACTTAATAATTTAAACTCTTTTAAAATGGACTGAAATTCTGACAGAAACCAAGAGGAACCAGATGAAACAAGGACATTTCAGCAAAAAGTCTTTGTTTTCATAATCAAATGATCAAATGATTCCACGTGGCAGAAACTTTGCATTTTCGTTCTGGCTCCATGACGTCACTTTCCAGGACTTATTTTGGTTCAAAAGATAACATTTGGGCAGAGAAGCATCCCATTGACAGATGGAGATGCTCCTGCTTTTTAACACAGTTTGATGAGTGACTGACAGGTGAAACAGCAGCTGTATCTGTCACGTGACTATTTCTTAAAGAGATACGCGCACCGATATGGGGTTTCGCTGTATGAGCTAGATACATGCGCCGACGCATCAGTGTTGCTCTACCCATCACTAGTGTATGGTATGGTGTATGGTATGTTAGGTGTATGCTATGGTAGGTGTATGGTATGGTGTATGGTATGGTAGGTCTATGGTATGGTGTATGGTATGGTAGGTCAATGGTATGGTGTTGTGGTATGGTATGGTATGGTATGGTGTACGGTGCATGGTGCATGGAAGGGGGAAGATCTTTTCTTCCCTACCAGCACCTTGGGTGCTGATGGTTCTGGTTCCCTCAGTTTGCTCCGTTTGGGTTAAATAAATCTTATTTTAACGCACGGTCTCCCTCTTCTTTTGTCATAGCCACGAGCCAGGTCGTGACAAATTGGGGGCTCGTCCGTATTTGTATTTAGTCTGATGAAATTGGAATTATGTGGATTGAGTATTTGGGGGTATGTTTTCCGAAAAGACTTAACTCTGGCACCTGTTATTTATTAACAGTGATGTGTTTGAATACTTGCAATCCTGCTGTTTATCCTTTCCACAGTATTACGGACAAGTCGCTCGTGCTCTTTCACAGTTTTTTTCTGTGCTCGGCATTCCAAAAGTGATTCAGTCAGACCAGGGTACGAACTTCTCTTTAAAACTATTTTCGGAGGTGGTGAAGCAACTTCGCATTAAACATAACATGTCAACAGCGTATCATCCTCAAAGTCAGGGAGCGTTAGAGCGCTTCCATCAAACTTTGAAATCGCTTCTGCGAGCGTTTTGTACGCAAATGTTTAGAGATTGGGAGGAGGGGTTGCCCTGGTTGATGCTGGCGGCGAGGGAGGTTATAAAAGGGAGTACGGGGTTCAGTCCAAACAAACTAGTTTTTGCACACAAAGTGTGTGGTCCTTTGGCTGCTCTGTCGCCTCAGTGGAAAAATAAAGATCACCCACTGAATGTTTCTGAATTCGTGAATGGTTTTAGACAGAGGCTCAATGCAGCATGGGAAATGGCGAAAGATAATCTGACGCTGACTCAGAGAAAGATGAAGACTTGTTTTGATCAACATGCAAAGCACCGTGTGTTTCATCCAGGCGATCAGGTCTTGGCGTTACTCCCACTAGTAAATTCTCCCTTTAAGGCGAAATTTGCAGGACCATATACTGTAACTGAAAAGGTGTCAGATGTAAATTACGTCATCGCAACACCTGATCATAAGAATTGTCATGTCATTTTGTTAAAGCCATTCTTTCAGTGTGTTCCTACAGTAACAGCTGCAAAGGCCGTCTGTGTGGCCGTACCGGCATCAGACGGTAAGTCTGACAAGGAACCTTTAGTCCTGTCGGATTCACTTTTGCAGGGTCGACTGAACAATTCTGATTCTTTGCATCGTTTGGACGAATTGGTGGCGCATCTGTCCGAGGAGTGCCGGGGGCAGTTAAAGGAGTTGATTTTAAATTTTTAAATTTGTTTAATGACATTCCTGGTCACACTCATCTGATGGAACATGATATTGATGTAGGTGAAACAGAACCTATTCGTCAACGGTTCTATCGTGTCAACACAGAAAAGCGGAAGGTGTTGGAGGCAGAGATTAAATACATGGTCGATCACGATATAGCATAGCCTACTGCCTCCAGCTGGGCATCTCCATGTTTGCTTGTGCCAAAATCGGATAACACTTTTAGGTTCTGTTTGGATTTTTGAAAAGTGAATGCTGTGTCTAAACCTGACTCTTTTCCTCTTCCCAGGATGGAGGATTGTGTGGATCAGGTGGGGTCGGCTGTTTTTGTGAGTAAGTTTGATTTACTGAAGGGCTATTGGCAGGTGCCACTCACAGCGCGAGCCCGTGAGATTGCTGCTTTTGTGACTCCTTTTGGTCTGTATGCCTACAACGTTATGCCGTTTGGGTTGCGCAACGCACCAGCTACGTTCCAGCAGCTGATGAATACGATCATGGGGGACATGCAGGGGTGTGCGGTCTATTTGGATGATGTGGTGGTGTTTGCTAACATGTGGGACGCTCATCTAAGGAGGATCAAGAAGTCGTTCACAGCCGCAAATCTCACCATAAAACTGGCTAAGTGTGATTTCACCCAGGCTACTATCACCTATTTGGGCCGGGTGGTTGGGAAAGGTGAAGTGCGTCCTGTGGAAGCAAAAGTGGAAGCGGTAAATCACTTCCCGGTACCCACTACCAAAAGAGAATTGATGCATTTTCTGGGGCTGGTGGGATATTACCGCAGCTTTTGCTGGAATTTCTCCACAGTGGTGGCACCTCTTACTGATCTACTGAAAGGAAGCAGCAAGTTTTTTTTGGTCATCTAAGTGTCAGGAAGTGTTTGATCTGGTTAAGTCATTTTTGTGTGAAGCTCCTCTGCTTTTGGCACCGAACTTTGAGCGCCCTTTCAAGTTGTATGTAGACGCTAGTCAGGTGGGTGCAGGAGCTATGCTGGTACAAGAGGATGACCTGGGAGTGGAGAGACCAGTAAGTTTCTTTTCCAAGAAATTTGATAAGCATCAGTTGAACAACTCTGTCATTGAGAAAGAAACTCTGGCTCTCATTTTGGCACTGAAGCATTTTGATGTTTATGTTTCTGGGATTAATAGGTTAGTGGTTTATACTGATCACAACCCTCTGATCTTTTTGAATTTTCTACAGTGTCCAAATCATAGACTGATCTGATGGTCCTTGTTCCTCCAGTCTTATTCATTGGAGGTTCGTTTTGTAAAAAGAACGGATAACATGGTAGCGGATGCCCTTTCACGAGTGTAGGGTCCTCTGTGGTCGTTTGTTCCTTCTGATCTGATCTTCTTATCTCTTAAATTGCTTCCATGGTGCACCGGTTGCCGAGTGAGGAGTCAGAGAGGTTGGTTGAAATGTCTACATAGGTTGGTATTTTTATTTTTTATTATTTAAATGAAATGTTTTTGGTTTAAGTAATTGGTTTTGTTTCTTTTCTGGTTATTTAGTATTTGAAAATCATGATTGCTTATAGGAACCTGAACCCAGAAGGAGGAAGATCTTTTCTTCCCCACCAGCACCTTGGTTGCTGATGGTTCTGGTTCCCTCAGTTTGCTTCATTTGGGTTAAATAAATCTTATTTTAACGTGCTTTAAACACGCGGTCTCCCTCTTCTTTTGTCATGGCCACGAGCCAGGTCCTGACAGTATGGTATGGCAGGTGTATGGTATGGTGTGGTAGGTGTATGGTATGGTGTATGGTATGATGTGGTAGGTGTATGGTATGGTGTATGGTATGATGTGGTAGGTGTATGGTATGGTGTATGGTATGGTATGGTATGGTATGGTGTATGGTATGGTGTGGTAGGTGTATGGTATGGTGTATGGTATGGTATGGTATGGTATGGTGTATGGTATGGTGTGGTAGGTGTATGGTATGGTATGGTATGGTATGGTGTATGGTATGGTATGGTATGGTGTATGGTATGGTGTATGGTATGGTATGGTGTATGGTATGGTATGGTATGGTGTATGGTGTGGTGTGTTGTGGTAGGTGTATGGTATGGTATGGTATGGTATGGTATGGTGTGGTATGGTGTGGTGTGGTAGGTGTATGGTATGGTGTATGGTATGGTGTGGTAGGTGTATGGTATGGTGTATGGTATGGTGTGGTAGGTGTATGGTAGGTGTATAGTATGGTGTATGGTATGGTATGGTGTATGGTATGGTGTGGTAGGTGTATGGTAGGTGTATAGTATGGTGTATGGTATGGTATGGTAAGTGTATGGTATGGTATATGGTGTGGTAGGTGTATGGTATGGTGTATGGTGTGGTAGGTGTATGGTATAGTTATGGTATGGTAGGGTATTGTATGGTGTGGTGTAAAATGGTATGGTATGGTGTATGGTATGGTGTATGGTGTGGTGTGTTGTGGTAGGTGTATGGTATGGTATGGTATGGTATGGTATGGTGTGGTATGGTGTGTGTGTATGGTATGGTATGGTATGGTATGGTGTATGGTATGGTATGGTATGGTATGGTGTATGGTATGGTATGGTATGGTATGGTATGGTGTGGTGTGGTAGGTGTATGGTATGGTGTATGGTGTGGTGTGGTAGGTGTATGGTATGGTGTATGGTATGGTGTGGTAGGTGTATGGTATGGTATGGTATGGTATGGTGTATGGTATGGTATGGTATGGTATGGTATGGTGTATGGTATGGTATGGTAGGTGTATGGTATGGTGTATGGTATGGTGTATGGTATGGTATGGTATGGTGTATGGTATGGTATGGTATGGTATGGTATGATGTATGGTATGGTATGGTATGGTATGGTATGGTATGGTATGGTGTATGGTATGGTATGGTATGGTATGGTATGGTGTATGGTATGGTATGGTATGGTATGGTGTATGGTATGGTATGGTATGGTATGGTATGGTGTGTGGTATGGTATGGTGTATGGTATGGTGTGATAGGTGTATGGTAGGTGTATAGTATGGTGTATGGTATGGTATGGTAAGTGTATGGTATGGTATATGGTGTGGTAGGTGTATGGTATGGTGTAGTGTGGTAGGTGTATGGTATGGTGTATGGTATGGTGTATGGTATGGTGTGGTAGGTGTATGGTAGGTGTATAGTATGGTGTATGGTATGGTATGGTGTATGGTATGGTGTGATAGGTGTATGGTAGGTGTATAGTATGGTGTATGGTATGGTATGGTAAGTGTATGGTATGGTATATGGTGTGGTAGGTGTATGGTATGGTGTAGTGTGGTAGGTGTATGGTATGGTGTATGGTATGGTGTATGGTGGGGTAGGTGTATGGTATGGTATGGTATGGTATTGTATGGTGTATAGCATGGTATTGTATGGTATGGTGTATGGTATGGTATGGTGTATAGTATGGTATGGTATGGTGTGTGGTATGGTATGGTATGGTATGGTATGGTGTGGTGTGGTAGGTGTATGGTATGGTATGGTATGGTATGGTATGGTATGGTGTGGTGTGGTGTGGTAGGTGTATGGTATGGTATGGTATGGTATGGTATGG
>SSNP01000149.1:897151-960907 GCA_006937955.1 Pachypanchax playfairii | reverse complement strand
ATGGTGTATGGTATGGTATGGTATGGTATGGTGTATGGTATGGTATGGTATGGTATGGTATGGTGTATGGTATGGTATGGTATGGTATGGTGTATGGTATGGTATGGTATGGTATGGTATGGTGTATGGTATGGTATGGTATGGTATGGTATGGTATGGTGTATGGTATGGTATGGTATGGTATGGTATGGTGTGGTGTGGTAGGTGTATGGTATGGTATGGTATGGTATGGTATGGTATGGTATGGTGTGGTGTGGTAGGTGTATGGTAGGGTATGGTATGGTATGGTACAAAGCAATGTTCAATGGCCTTTTGTGTTGATGTATAAAGTAGTACAGTAACTTCAGTGGAGTAATAATGGTGCTGCTGGTTAAAGTGAAGCACTTTAAATTTACTGCTGGTTCGACAACTTGTAGTGTCAGTCAAATGCAACAGGACTTTTTCTTGGGTTTTTATAAGTGTTTAGCTTCTCAGGTAAAGAACTTTGTCAATGCACTCAAATAGTTAAAAAACTTAGAACACCTCACCTTCCTGTATGAGGTGGTAAAAGCTCCTTGCAAGAGGCAAAATGTCAGAAAAACAAATAAAAAGTCAAGTTGTCTTTGTGTGAACCTAATAGGATTACTAACCCTGGAGGGCTGAGAACCTTCCCCACCAACAGAGAGATGGATAAGCAGTTAACCCCTAGACCCCTTCAGGCATTTTGCACTCATTGAAGAGACCTTTCAGACCTTGTTGGAACATGTTTGAATGGAGCTTTTCTCTTCAAACACTTTTTTATTGACTGTCATTTCTTTGAATGACAGATTTGTATTTTTGCACTGGTTTATCATATGTTCAAAATATTCGATATTTACTACAGAAGCATCAATTTAAACAGGAAGAAAATGTATCTAAAATCTCTTTAATGTTGCTAGGAGAAATGACTGGAGTGCAATAAAATGAATAAAAAGAACAGGAACAATGTGAGCTGGCGTTATGTAAATGACTGTTTCACCCTAGGATGTCTGTGTAATGAATAGAATCAAACACTTTAACATTCACATGAGTTTTCAGCTTCTTATACATTTTTCCTTTTGCTTAGTTACTATTCAAATGTTGGCTGGTAATTTTACAGAACTGAAATAAAATAAATCTTATATCTGTTACATAATAAAAATCTTTATGCTGTGGATGTAAAGTAGTTGTTAAAGGGACATAAGGCAAGATTTGTGAAAAACTACACATGCATTTCCAGTTTATTCAATGCTAATGGGTCATGAAGCATTAAAAACCCAAAATAACGAGGCCATCCGCATATATGTCTGTTGCCTTGGAAACGCTGTGTGCCACATAATGCGCTGCAGTTCGACGTCCGAATTTCCCGCGCAGTTGTAGGGATGTGACGTAAATTGACGCTGCATGCGCGTTGCCGACAGCTCTTGAACAGGAAGTACATGGCCGCCGTGGACTTGGATTCAAACACTGAAGGTATACTTATGGATGTTTCTGCAGCCAGCAAACGACCTGCATCCACTCTCACCCCCCAAAAAAGTGGCACCACGAAGAAAAAAAAGACTTTATCAGCGGCATCTCGTGAGTCTAAAAAAAAACATGACCGAAGCCAGGCAGGCACCCGCATAAATATTGGATATGCGTTGGGTTCATGGAGGGAACTTCAGCTGCATTTGGGAGTGAAAACGGATGCTGACATGGCTCATTTCCTTGTGACCAGGTGAGAAAAAATTATAGGTCGTGTTTAGAGCCTGATACAGTATGAAAATGATGAGATCAAATCAAATAACAGAGTGGAGAGACCTGACGTGAAGTATGTTAGCCTCCCCGGTGCAGTGCTGTGAAGACCAACAGTCTGTAAAGTGTCTGTGCGCGCTCCCGTGCCGACTTGGCTGGTGGCTGCAGTTAGCCACAGCGCCTGTCGCGGCAGCACTGAGTCAGATTTTGTAAAGCTGCCTTAAGTTCCTTTAAGCATACCAACGTGTTCTTCTAATCAGTCCTAACTTTTTTTAGAACATTTTAGAATAAATCATTCTGTTCTGTTTTAACTGTGTCAAAGGATCTGAGGTCTCATTTATAAACGTTGTGTACGCACAAAATGGGGCTTGAAACTGGCGTACGCCACTTTCAAAGCAAAAGTGATTTATAAAAAACGAACGTGACTTGAAAACGTGCACCTGTACGCCAACTCTGACCCGTGCGTACGGACATTTTGGAGACGAGGGGAATCAACGACGCAGTTGGTGAAGTGGTGAACTGCAGTCAGACTGCATATTACTCCTCTCACACACGTCATTTCACCTCACACCAAATATTAATTATAGATTCATGTTATTATAAACATTCAGAACAGCAATAATATCTATATTACAGCTTGTAGTGAGCTGTAGCTCTACTAAAAACTGTTTTAATACTAAGAGAAATACATCAAATGAATCTCCTCCTCAACAGAAAGTCTTTACTAAGGGAACAATTGGGTCTGAGGGTGTAATGCAGCGTTTGAGATGACAACAACAAGGTTCATTTCATTTTTTTTAATGTATCATTTAAGGTCCCAACAGCTGTCATCATGTCGTAAAACACACTCTTTATTTCTTTTAATTCATTGGTCTCAGATAGCACTGATCGTGTTTCTCTGTGTCTGTATCACAGCTTCAGTCAGAACCCGACCACTGCTGGATGCGCCGCGGTCACCGGCAGCACTGGTGCTGGGGACAGTCTGACGTCCTCGTCCTCGCCTATGTGCAAATGCTGAAAAGACACGACATATTAGTCTGTCTCCTTAAAACATGTTAACATTTGTTAACATAGCCACGTTTTACAAAAGGTGCTTTACCGGGTTTATTTGTTGTTTCTGTCAGGTCGGTGTCGCCCTCCTTCTCTGACACAAGAGTTTTTAGGAGAGCTACAGCTCACTACAAGCTGCAACATAGATATTATTGCTGTTCTGAATGTTTATAATAACATGAATCTATAATTAATATTTGGTGTGAGGTGAAATGACGTGTGTGAGAGGAGTAACATGCAGTCTGACTGCAGTTCACCACTTCACCAACTGCGTCGTTGATTCCCCTCGTCTCCAAAATGTCCGTACGCACAGGTCAGAGTTGGCGTACAGGTGCGCACGTTTTTAAGTCAAGTTCGTTTTTTATAAATCTTTGAAAGTGGCGTACGCTACTTTCAGGCCCCATTTTGTGCATACGCACCGTTTATAAATGAGACCCCAGGACTCCAGCCAGAGAGGAGTTAGGGATCTGTCTGAACAGGTGGGGAAATGGCTGAAAGGGTCCAGGAAGTATGGCTGTTCTTTCTCTGTGATGCTCAGCAGGGGCAGAAACAGGGAGTAAGATTAGCAAGGAGCTTGGTAAGAGCTCTGCAAATGAGTCATTACACCTGAAACACCTTAAACTGAACATCCATTATCCAGGTAAGAGTGAGATCAGTCAGGCTAGGGTCTTACTAGGGTCATGCTAGGGCCAGGCAAGGGTCAGGTTAAGGTCAAGCAAGGGTCATGCTTGTTCCAGGCTAGGGTTATGCTAGGGTCAGGTTATGGCCAGGCTAGGGTCATGCTATGGTCAGGCTAGGGCAGGGCTATGGTCATGGTCTGTCCAGGCTACGGTCAAGCAAGGGTCATTCTTGGTCCAGGCTAGGGTCAAGCTACGGTCATACTAGGGTCTTGCTAGGATCAGGTTAGGGCCAGGCTAGGGTCATGCTTGGTCAGGCTATGATCAGGACAACGTCTTGCTAAGGTCAGGCTATAGTCAGGCTAGGGTCAAGCAAGGGTCATACTTGTTCCAGGCTAGGGTCATATTAGGGTCATGCTGCGGTCAGGTTAGGGCCAGGCTAGGGTCAAGCTACAGTCGTGCTATGGTCATACTAGGGTCTTGCTAAGGTCAGGCTAGTGCCAGGCTAGCACCAGGCTAGCGCCAGGCTAGGGTCATGCTGTGGTCACGCTAGGTCCAGGTTACAGTCCAGCACATTCAACCTGGGATTTACGAATCTGGCAAGCAGGATCATTCACAAGGGCCAAGAGGACAAACTTGGCCCAGCTCTGGTGGAATGGCAGGAATAAAGCAAAGGTTGTGGTAGTGGAGAAAAGTGGAGCGAGGTTAACAACACTTAAATGAACAACATGAATTGTAAGACACTTGAAGGCCATGACCAGTACCAGTTTAAGCTATGGGCAATGTAGGTTACTGCCCAGGGCACAATCTGTTTGGGGGCGCATGAGTGCCTGCACCAAAAATACCCAAACAAATTACCAGATTTTTAGAATGCTCATTTCCATTTATTGGTTGTTGTGCTGGTGCACCCTTCCTACAATTTTAACTTACACCTCACAGTCATTTAAGTTGGTAGGAGTGGTGGTGGTGGGGATGTTGTAAAACTAGCAAGGATCACTACTGGCCGTGTCAAAGGCAACAGGTGATCTGGTGACAAGGCAATGATGAGTATATACTCAAACAAAGACAGGTAAAGAACATGCACTCAATAGCACATAATTAGACATGATTGCTGTGGATGGTTCTGTAAATTTGAACATGACATGAGCGTTAAACGGGGACAGTTTTACTTGTGTTTTAGATCATCTTTTTTTTAAATCAGAACACTGAAAAGCTGCAGGAACTTAACATGTTACATTGTTAGCTTGATATTCTCTCCTTCTGATTTTTGAGCTCTTGACTCAGTCTAAAAAGTTTTTGTAGCATTAAAATTTAAAGAAATATTATTTTCATCTCAACAAGTGGATTTTTATATTAAAGTCAAAGAAGTTAAAAAAAAAAAAGTTAAAAAACCATAAAAACACTCTCAGGTCTTTTAATTGCTTCCCTGAACATGGTGCAGTGTGTTGCCATTTGACCAGCTTGTTGACAATCTGTGGCCACTTTTCTGCCTTTGAATCATTTTGAATCATTACTCCTTTCAGCTGCAACTGTGAAACACAAATGAACTTGCAGTTCCCATGCTGGCTGCTCTATTGATTGACACAGTTACTCTGAGAAACAGGGCTGAGCCTGTCCTGTCATTCAGTCTGCCGGCTGGTTGCTCACAGGCACAGAGGATTAGATTGCTTGTTGTAGTCTACATTGTCATATGAAAAAAAAAACAGTTATCATTTAATTCATAGAAGATGAATATTTGGACAGTTCTACTGATGTCCCTAATGCATCATAATCAGTTCTAATCTATTTTGTGAGTATTTGCACAGACATTACTTTGCAGAGCGTTGGTGAATGGGTAATGATGCCTCAGTCAGACACACATTAACACCTGAAAACAAACCATCATGAGCATTTAGCAACAAGCTGCATCAGTCTGTTACCTGCTTATCCTGTTCAGGGTCTCAGGGAGCTCCAGCAGTGATTGGGTGAGGGGCGGGGTCACACTTGGTCAGGTCACCAGCCTTGAATACATTACATCTGATTTAAACTGCTGCTGTTAAAGTAACCACATACGTATGACATCAGGGGTTTTATTTTTTTCAGCTGTCTGATTATTTTTAAGTCTGAGATTTCTGGGAGCATGTCGAATATTTAGAACTACATTTCATTTAAAACACTGAATCTAATACACTGATATTTATTTAGAATGACCAAAACATGATAAACCAAACAGTACTCTTTCATTTAATTTTATTCCAGGATTCATATAATAAAACAAGCAAAATGGAAACTTATTTAAGAAATATTTCTTGTATAAATTATTTATTTATTGTATTGAAGAAAACAGAGATATTTTTATACATTTGAAGGGTTATTTCTGCTTGTTTCTGTGGTCACTACTGTTTTATTTACATCACATATGATGTGGTATACATGAAACATACTACAGATTAATATGTGATGGACAAGCTATAAATGTTTTATGAGAATTTACTGTAGCATAGATTAAATAGACCCAGTGTCAGAGTGTAATTGATTCTAATAAATAATAATAATTCAGTCAAGTTTTTATTTTTCCGTCTACAGTAAGAACTTCATCTCTTCTCCTCAGTGACTTACAGGACAGTGAAGCACATTGATTGGAGGAATTGTTTGGTTTTGTTCTCAAAGAGAGACATGACATGACATTCACTCTGACCCTTTGCTGTCAAGATAATCTGTCCTGTGTGCTTTCATAAAGAACCATCCAACACTCAACTGAGTCCTCTGGCTATAAGTAAGCTTCTTACTTGAAGTGAAAGTCTTTGCTCTTTTCATCTGTTTTTTTATTCCTCTCTGTGAAAATCTGCCTGTCTCTTTATCAGTTAATCTGAGTTTCTCCTTCTTTGAGCCTGAAGGAAAGATGTTCTGTTTTACTTTCAGTTTAAATGTGAAAACATTTGTGTTCAAATTCAATGTTTTCTCATCACTCAAAACCCCTCGGACTCTACAACATGACTCTAATTACATGGAAATCTCTCTCTCTCTCTCTCTCTCTCTCTCTCTCTCTCTCTCTCTCTCTCATTAACCTCATGGAACACACACAGACACACACTAACACACTTGTGCTCTTGTGCTACATCCTTCATGTGGTTGGATGCTATGAGTGTGAGATCATGTTGTCCGGGGGACGGTGTGTCCAATCCGCTGCCTGGAAAACAGATCATGGTGAATGTTTGATATTATTTTGCTTCTAAAGCCGTTTTCAGTGTTAGACTGTTTTTTAAGAGTTCGGGTCATTTAAAAATGTTTTTTTAAGCCGACTCAGCTGGATGCTGCAGATTAGCATTTTGAGTTATTTTTAACATGGATTTGTTTGCAGTGTTATGAAGGGCAGAACAAACCAACTCAAACAGATGCAACATTAAACAACATTTTTCAGATCTGTTGACTTATCTTTTAGATCAAAAATAAATCCAAGGAGATTTTCTTACAGTTTTTCTCGATTGTTTACACACATTTTCTGAAAGCACGCCTTATATTCTCAGAACTCTACACACAAACCCAAAATAACACACACGATAAAACCCCTCAATTATCCTGCAAAAGGAAACTTCACATTCAAAACGATGTTTATTCCTCTCAAAATGAGATTTTGTTGTCAAATGACACGTACAAACAATCATATGAACAGATATTTATAAGAACCAACTGAACACTGACGTACTCAGTCTAAAACACTATGATAAATAGAAAACAAAAGACTCGGTGTTACACTTACTACAAACAGTATTTACATAAATATGTTGTCAAATATTAGAGAATATTGTTTTTACACTCAGAACACAAAAATACACTGTAAACTTTTCTCTTGTCGAACCAGCTGTTCAACAGGTTCCTTATACTGTAGACCAGTGGTGTCAATCTCCAGTCCTCGAAGGCTGCTCTCCTGTATGTTTTAGATGTTTTTCAACTACAACACACCTGATTGAAATGAGAAGAAATTTGAATAGACCTTCTGTCAAAATAAGATTTATGACCACCCCATTAACATGATTTATGACCCTGTCATAAAAGAAGGAAGTGGTGGACCATGCATGATGATGTCATGTGTGGGTGGGGGTGGAGGGGGGTTCGGGGGGGTGGGGGGGTGGGGGGGGTGTAGTGGCAAGGAGGTGGGGGGGAAGTGGTAGGGGTGTGGTTGGGCCTAGCCCACCATGTGGGCCTTCAAGGCCCTGTACTGCAGTGGTTCAGGTCATACTTAAGAAACAGAACTTTTTCTGTGACGATTAATGGTTTGTCATCTTCATTTCCTCTGTCTTCTGGTGTGCCACAGGGTTCCATCTTGGGCCCTGTTTTATTCTATTCTCTGTATTTACTTCCTTGAGGTTCTGTGATATCACATCATAATGTGTCATTCCATCTGTATGCAGATGATTTACAAATCTATCTGCTGGTTACCCAGAACCTTTCAGACCCTGATTCCATCCAATGGCATGACATTAAACAGTCGCTGTCAAAGAACTTTCTCTCCCTAAATAAATCAAAGACTGAATTCATCCTCTTCGGTTCATCTGGTTTAACTAATCCAGCTTCAGATCTCATACCTTTGACAAACCATCTCAACCAGTCTGTGAGAAATCTCGGTGTGACCTTTGACAGCAATCTTAAATTCGACAAGCAAATTGACTCTGTGGTCAAGGCGAGTTTCTTTCAGCTCCGCTTGTTGGCTAAAGTTAAGTCATTTCTCACCCCTAGTTACCTGGAAAAAGCAGTTCATGCCTTCATCAGCTCACGTTTGGATTACTGCAACACCCTTTATGTTGGATTGAGCCAAACTTCACTGTACCGTCTTCAACTTGAGCAAAATGCGGCGACCCGATTCCTCACCAGTACCCGTAAACGTGAGCACATCACTCCTGTTCTGTACTCTCTACACCGGCTCCCCATTGACTACAGAATCCAATATAAAGTACTGCTGTTTGTTTTCTGTTCATGGCCTATCACCATTATATCTGTGCAACATGCTCACACCATACCTGCCCTGCAGAGCTTTACGTTCTGCTGACCAACACCTGCTGGTGGTCCCACGGTCCAGATATAAACAATGAGGTGATCGTACCTTCGCTGTGATTGGACCAAAGTTCTGGAACTCTCTACCTTTTAAACTACGTTCCATCACAACTCTCTCCTTGTTTAAGGCCAGATTGAAACATCACTTGTTTAAATTATCTTATCAGTGTTGAGTGTCGCGTCTGTTTTTTAGTTACTTTTGTCACAGCAGGAGAACATCTACAGGGTCAATGATCTTGTCTGCAGTCACTCAGGGGTACCACCAGAAATTCTGGGCCCTATGGAAACCAAAATGTTTTGGCCCCCTAGATTTTTTACAGATAAAATTAACCCAGTAAACATAACCTGTATATTTTAAAAAAGATACTTAGCACATTGCTTAGTTAAACTCGGTCCGATCCTCAGAGTCGGCAGCTACTTTTAAGAGCAGACTTAAGACTCACCTCTTTAAAGAACACTTTCAGTCTTAATGTAGGATTAATTTATGATTTATGATAGCGATTTGAGAATTTATCTCTCACTAAAAAAAAAAAAAAAAAAAATTTTGATACACTTGATGTATCAGCGTCGGAATTAAACTGGACTCCAAACAGTCCACCTCCTTATATTGTTTCCTTCTCTTTGATTTCTTGCTTGTATGTTCTCTCAATGTAAGTCGCTTTGGATAAAAGCGTCTGCTAAATGACAGTAGTAGTAGTAGTAGTAGTAGTAGTAGTTAAAATTTCTGCTCTCATGGCTTCCTCTGTTCTCTCATCTTCCCCGTCATCTTCCTTTACACTTAGGGTTCCCTCTGGGTTCCCTCTGTGTTCTCATATTCCACTATTCTCACCACTTCCTCAACTTCCACACTCTTTCCTGGCAAAACTCTCTTGGGGGAAGGAGGACGTGAGTGTGCAGCGGCCACTGAATCTGTGTCTATGAGACATGATAACCCGGAGACAGCAGAGATGTTATTATTGTTGGATGTCATAAATCATGATTCAGTAGTTATTTTACTAAGCTAGCTAGATAAAAGCAGGTCATGTAGCAACAGAAATAGGGCTCCACCCACTCAGATGTGCATGTGGCATGTCACATTAGGATGACACAAAGAGATTTAGTATGTTTTGTGTGAGACAGCTCTTGGGGTCACAGACCTCTGAGCAGTAGTCTGTTTTAATGATAGTCCAAGTACCCGAGTCAGTCTGGACCCACAGTGTCATGCATGTGATGCATCAGTGCACACGTTAAACATGAAGTTCTTTAGATAAACATCTAAATGAAGCTGCAGCAGCAGTTACTGACACGTCAGCGGAGGTTCTAGTGTTTACAGTTATCAGCTCTGTGGTCTGATGGGTCTACAGTTATCAGTTCTGTGGTCTGACGGGTCTACAGTTATCAGTTCTGTGGTCTGATGGGTCTACAGTTATCAGTTCTGTGGTCTGATGGTCTACGGTTATCAGTTCTGTGGTCTGATGGGTCTACAGTTATCAGTTCTGTGGTCTGATGGTCTACAGTTATCAGTTCTGTGGTCTGATGGGTCTACAGTTATCAGTTCTGTGGTCTGATGGGTCTACAGTTATCAGTTCGGTGGTCTGATGGGTCTACAGTTATCAGCTCTGTGGTCTGACGGGTCTACAGTTATCAGCATTGTGGTCTGAGGGGTCTACATTTCTCAGCTCTGTGGTCTGATGGGTCTACAGTTATCAGCATTGTGGTCTGAGGGGTCTACATTTCTCAGCTCTGTGGTCTGACGGGTCTACAGTTCTCAGCTCTGTGGTCTGATGGGTCTACAGTTATCAGCTCTGTGGTCTGATGGGTCTACAGTTCTCAGCTCTGTGGTCTGATGGGTCTACAGTTCTCAGCTCTGTGGTCTGATGGGTCTACAGTTATCAGCACTGTGGTCTGATGGGTCTACAGTTCTCAGCTCTGTGGTCTGATGGGTCTACAGTTATCAGCTCTGTGGTCTGATTGGTCTACAGTTCTCAGCACTGTGGTCTGACGGGTCTACAGTTATCAGCATTGTGGTCTGATGGGTCTACAGTTCTCAGTTCTGTGGTCTGATGGGTCTACAGTTCTCAGCTCTGTGGTCTGATGGGTCTACAGTTATCAGCTCTGTGGTCTGATGGGTCTACAGTTATCAGCTCTGTGGTCTGATGGGTCTACAGTTATCAGCTCTGTGGTCTGATGGGTCTACAGTTATCAGCTCTGTGGTCTGATTGGTCTACAGTTCTCAGCACTGTGGTCTGACGGGTCTACAGTTCTCAGCACTGTGGTCTGATGGGTCTACAGTTATCAGCTCTGTGGTCTGATGGGTCTACAGTTATCAGCTCTGTGGTCTGATGGTCTACAGTTCTCAGCTCTGTGGTCTGATGGGTCTACAGTTATCAGCTCTGTGGTCTGATGGGTCTACAGTTCTCAGCTCTGTGGTCTGATGGGTCTACAGTTATCAGCTCTGTGGTCTGATGGGTCTACAGTTCTCAGCTCTGTGGTCTGACGGGTCTACAGTTCTCAGCACTGTGGTCTGACGGGTCTACAGTTATCAGCATTGTGGTCTGATGGGTCTACAGTTCTCAGTTCTGTGGTCTGATGGGTCTACAGTTATCAGCTCTGTGGTCTGACGGGTCTACAGTTCTCAGCTCTGTGGTCTGATGGGTCTACAGTTCTCAGCTCTGTGGTCTGATGGGTCTACAGTTATCAGCATTGTGGTCTGATGGGTCTACAGTTCTCAGTTCTGTGGTCTGATGGGTCTACATTTCTCAGCTCTGTGGTCTGATGGGTCTACAGTTATCAGCTCTGTGGTCTGATGGGTCTACAGTTATCAGCTCGGTGGTCTGATGGGTCTACAGTTATGAGCTCTGTGGTCTGATGGGTCTATAGTTATCAGCTCTGTGGTCTGATGGGTCTACAGTTATCAGCTCTGTGGTCTGATGGGTCTACAGTTATCAGCTCTGTGGTTTGATGGGTCTACAGTTATCAGCATTGTGGTCTGAGGGGTCTACATTTCTCAGCTCTGTGGTCTGACGGGTCTACAGTTCTCAGCTCTGTGGTCTGATGGGTCTACAGTTCTCAGTTCTGTGGTCTGATAGGTCTACAGTTCTCAGCTCTGTGGTCTGACGGGTCTACAGTTCTCAGCACTGTGGTCTGATTGGTCTACAGTTATCAGTTCTGTGGTCTGACGGGTCTACAGTTATCAGTTCTGTGGTCTGATGGGTCTACAGTTATCAGCTCTGTGGTCTGATGGGTCTACAGTTCTCAGCTCTGTGGTCTGATGGGTCTACAGTTCTCAGCTCTGTGGTCTGATGGGTCTACAGTTCTCAGCACTGTGGTCTGATTGGTCTACAGTTCTCAGTTCTGTGGTCTGATAGGTCTACATTTCTCAGCTCTGTGGTCTGATGGGTCTATAGTTATCAGCTCTGTGGTCTGATGGGTCTACAGTTCTCAGCTCTGTGGTCTGATGGGTCTACAGTTATCAGCTCTGTGGTCTGATGGGTCTACAGTTTTCTGCTCTGTGGTCTGATGGGTCTACAGTTGTCAGCTCTGTGGTCTGATGGGTCTACAGTTATCAGTTCTGTGGTCTGGTGGGTCTACAGTTATCAGCTCTGTGGTCTGACGGGTCTACAGTTATCAGCTCTGTGGTCTGACGGGTCTGCAGTTCTCAGCACTGTGGTCTGACGGGTCTACAGTTATCAGCATTGTGGTCTGACGGGTCTACAGTTCTCAGCTCTGTGGTCTGATGGGTCTACAGTTCTCAGCTCTGTGGTCTGATGGGTCTACAGTTATCAGCTCTGTGGTCTGACGGGTCTACAGTTCTCAGCTCTGTGGTCTGATGGGTCTACAGTTATCAGCTCTGTGGTCTGATGGGTCTACAGTTATCAGTTCTGTGGTCTGACGGGTCTACAGTTATCAGCTCTGTGGTCTGACGGGTCTACAGTTCTCAGCTCTGTGGTCTGATGGGTCTACAGTTATCAGCTCTGTGGTCTGATGGGTCTACAGTTCTCAGCTCTGTGGTCTGATGGGTCTACAGTTCTCAGCTCTGTGGTCTGACGGGTCTACAGTTATCAGCTCTGTGGTCTGATGGGTCTACAGTTATCAGCATTGTGGTCTGATGGGTCTACATTTCTCAGCTCTGTGGTCTGATGGGTCTATAGTTATCAGCTCTGTGGTCTGATGGGTCTACAGTTCTCAGCTCTGTGGTCTGACGGGTCTACAGTTATCAGCTCTGTGGTCTGATGGGTCTACAGTTATCAGCTCTGTGGTCTGATGGGTCTACAGTTATCAGCTCTGTGGTCTGACGGGTCTACAGTTATCAGCTCTGTGGTCTGATGGGTCTACAGTTATCAGCATTGTGGTCTGATGGGTCTACATTTCTCAGCTCTGTGGTCTGACGGGTCTACAGTTCTCAGCACTGTGGTCTGACGGGTCTACAGTTATCAGCTCTGTGGTCTGATGGGTCTACAGTTCTCAGCTCTGTGGTCTGATGGGTCTACAGTTCTAGCGCTGTGGTCTGATGGGTCTACATTTCTCAGCACTGTGGTCTGATGGGTCTACAGTTATCAGTTCTGTGGTCTGATGGGCCTACAGTTATCAGTTCTGTGGTCTGATGGTCTACAGTTCTCAGTTCTGTGGTCTGATGGGTCTACAGTTATCAGTTCTGTGGTCTGATGGGTCTACAGTTATCAGCTGTGTGGTCTGATGGGTCTACAGTTATCAGCATTGTGGTCTGATGGGTCTACATTTCTCAGCTCCGTGGTCTGATGGGTCTACAGTTATCAGCTCTGTGGTCTGACGGGTCTACAGTTCTCAGCTCTGTGGTCTGACGGGTCTACAGTTCTCAGCACTGTGGTCTGATTGGTCTACAGTTCTCAGTTCTGTGGTCTGACGGGTCTACAGTTATCAGTTCTGTGGTCTGATGGGTCTACAGTTATCAGTTCTGTGGTCTGATGGGTTTACAGTTATCAGCATTGTGGTCTGATGGGTCTACAGTTATCAGCTCTGTGGTCTGATGGGTCTACAGTTATCAGCTCTGTGGTCTGATGGGTCTACAGTTCTCAGCTCTGTGGTCTGACGGGTCTACAGTTCTCAGCACTGTGGTCTGATTGGTCTACAGTTCTCAGTTCTGTGGTCTGACGGGTCTACAGTTCTCAGCTCTGTGGTCTGACGGGTCTACAGTTCTCAGCACTGTGGTCTGTTTGGTCTACAGTTCTCAGCTCTGTGGTCTGACGGGTCTACAGTTATCAGCTCTGTGGTCTGATGGGTCTACAGTTCTCAGCACTGTGGTCTGATGGGTCTACAGTTCTCAGCTCTGTGGTCTGATGGGTCTACAGTTATCAGCTCTGTGGTCTGATGGGTCTACAGTTCTCAGCTCTGTGGTCTGATGGGTCTACAGTTCTCAGCACTGTGGTCTGACGGGTCTACAGTTCTCAGCACTGTGGTCTGATGGGGCTACAGTTATCAGCTCTGTGGTCTGACGGGTCTACAGTTCTCAGCACTGTGGGCTGATGGGTCTACAGTTATCAGTTCTGTGGTCTGATGGGTCTACAGTTATCAGCTCTGTGGTCTGATGGGTCTACAGTTTTTAGCTCTGTGGTCTGATGGGTCTACAGTTATCAGCATTGTGCTCTGATGGGTCTACATTTCTCAGCTCTGTGGTCTGATGGGTCTATAGTTATCAGCTCTGTGGTCTGATGGGTCTACAGTTCTCAGCTCTGTGGTCTGATGGGTCTACAGTTATCAGCTCTGTGGTCTGATGGGTCTACAGTTATCAGCTCTGTGGTCTGACGGGTCTACAGTTCTCAGCTCTGTGGTCTGATGGGTCTACAGTTCTCAGCTCTGTGGTCTGATGGGTCTACAGTTCTCAGCTCTGTGGTCTGATGGGTCTACAGTTATCAGCTCTGTGGTCTGATGGGTCTACAGTTATCAGCTTTGTGGTCTGACGGGTCTACAGTTATCAGCTCTGTGGTCTGACGGGTCTACAGTTCTCAGCTCTGTGGTCTGATGGGTCTACAGTTATCAGTTCTGTGGTCTGATGGGTCTACAGTTATCAGCTCTGTGGTCTGATGGGTCTACAGTTCTCAGCTCTGTGGTCTGATGGGTCTACAGTTCTCAGCACTGTGGTCTGACGGGTCTACAGTTATCAGCTGTGTGGTCTGATGGGTCTACAGTTATCAGCTCTGTGGTCTGACGGGTCTACAGTTATCAGCATTGTGGTCTGATGGGTCTACATTTCTCAGCTCTGTGGTCTGACGGGTCTACAGTTCTCAGCTCTGTGGTCTGATGGGTCTACAGTTATCAGCTCTGTGGTCTGATGGGTCTACAGTTCTCAGCTCTGTGGTCTGATGGGTCTACATTTCTCAGCACTGTGGTCTGACGGGTCTACAGTTATCAGCTCTGTGGTCTGATGGGTCTACAGTTATCAGCTCTGTGGTCTGACGGGTCTACAGTTATCAGTTCTGTGGTCTGATGGGTCTACAGTTATCAGCTCTGTGGTCTGATGGGTCTACAGTTATCAGCTCTGTGGTCTGATGGGTCTACAGTTCTCAGCTCTGTGGTCTGATGGGTCTACAGTTCTCAGCACTGTGGTCTGATGGGTCTACAGTTCTCAGTTCTGTGGTCTGATGGGTCTACAGTTCTCAGCTCTGTGGTCTGATGGGTCTACAGTTCTCAGCTCTGTGGTCTGATGGGTCTACAGTTCTCAGCACTGTGGTCTGACGGGTCTACAGTTTTCAGCTCTGTGGTCTGATGGGTCTACAGTTATCAGCTCTGTGGTCTGATGGGTCTACAGTTCTCAGCTCTGTGGTCTGATGGGTCTACAGTTATCAGCTCTGTGGTCTGATGGGTCTACAGTTCTCAGCTCTGTGGTCTGACGGGTCTACAGTTCTCAGCACTGTGGTCTGATTGGTCTACAGTTCTCAGTTCTGTGGTCTGACGGGTCTACAGTTATCAGTTCTGTGGTCTGATGGGTCTACAGTTATCAGTTCTGTGGTCTGATGGTCTAAGGTTATCAGTTCTGTGGTCTGATGGGTCTACAGTTCTCAGCACTGTGGTCTGATTGGTCTACAGTTCTCAGCTCTGTGGTCTGATGGGTCTACAGTTCTGAGCTCTGTGGTCTGATGGGTCTACAGTTATCAGCTCTGTGGTCTGATGGGTCTACAGTTATCAGCTCTGTGGTCTGATGGGTCTCCAGTTCTCAGCTCTGTGGTCTGATGGGTGTACAGTTATCAGTTCTGTGGTCTGATGGGTCTACAGTTATCAGCTCTGTGGTCTGGTGGGTCTACAGTTATCAGCTCTGTGGTCTGACGGGTCTACAGTTCTCAGCACTGTGGTCTGATGGGTCTACAGTTGTCAGTTCTGTGGTCTGATGGGTCTACAGTTAACAGCTCTGTGGTCTGATGGGTCTACAGTTATCAGTTCTGTGGTCTTATGGGTCTACAGTTCTCAGCTCTGTGGTCTGATGGGTCTACAGTTATCAGCATTGTGGTCTGATGGGTCTACATTTCTCAGCTCTGTGGTCTGATGGGTCTATAGTTATCAGCTCTGTGGTCTGACGGGTCTACATTTATCAGCTCTGTGGTCTGACGGGTCTACAGTTATCAGCTCTGTGGTCTGATGGGTCTACAGTTATCAGCATTGTGGTCTGATGGGTCTACATTTCTCGGCTCTGTGGTCTGATGGGTCTATAGTTATCAGCTCTGTGGTCTGATGGGTGTACAGTTCTCAGCTCTGTGGTCTGATGGTCTACAGTTATCAGTTCTGTGGTCTGACGGGTCTACAGTTCTCAGCACTGTGGTCTGATGGGTCTACAGTTCTCAGTTCTGTGGTCTGATGGGTCTACAGTTATCAGCTCTGTGGTCTGATGGGTCTACAGTTATCAGCTCTGTGGTCTGACGGGTCTACAGTTATCAGTTCTGTGGTCTGATGGGTCTACAGTTATCAGTTCTGTGGTCTGATGGGTCTACAGTTATCAGTTCTGTGGTCTGATGGGTCTACAGTTATCAGCTCTGTGGTCTGACGGGTCTACAGTTCTCAGCACTGTGGTCTGATGGTCTACGGTTCTCAGTTCTGTGGTCTGATGGGTCTACAGTTATCAGCTCTGTGGTCTGATGGGTCGACAGTTCTCAGCTCTGTGGTCTGATGGGTCTACAGTTCTCAGCTCTGTGGTCTGATGGGTCTACAGTTATCAGCTCTGTGGTCTGATGGGTCTACAGTTCTCAGCTCTGTGGTCTGATGGGTCTACAGTTATCAGTTCTGTGGTCTGATGGGTCTACAGTTATCAGTTCTGTGGTCTGATGGGTCTACAGTTATCAGTTCTGTGGTCTGATGGGTCTACAGTTATCAGCTCTGTGGTCTGATGGGTCTACAGTTATCAGCATTGTGGTCTGAGGGGTCTACAGTTCTCAGCTCTGTGGTCTGATGGGTCTACAGTTATCAGCATTGTGGTCTGAGGGGTCTACATTTCTCAGCTCTGTGGTCTGACGGGTCTACAGTTCTCAGCTCTGTGGTCTGATGGGTCTACAGTTATCAGCTCTGTGGTCTGATGGGTCTACAGTTCTCAGCTCTGTGGTCTGATGGGTCTACAGTTCTCAGCTCTGTGGTCTGATGGGTCTACAGTTATCAGCTCTGTGGTCTGACGGGTCTACAGTTATCAGCTCTGTGGTCTGACGGGTCTACAGTTATCAGCTCTGTGGTCTGATGGGTCTACAGTTATCAGCTTTGTGGTCTGATGGGTCTACAGTTCTCAGCTCTGTGGTCTGACGGGTCTACAGTTCTCAGCTCTGTGGTCTGATTGGTCTACAGTTCTCAGTTCTGTGGTCTGATGGGTCTACAGTTATCAGCTCTGTGGTCTGATGGGTCTACAGTTCTCAGCTCTGTGGTCTGATGGGTCTACAGTTATCAGCTCTGTGGTCTGACGGGTCTACAGTTCTCAGCACTGTGGTCTGAGGGGTCTACATTTCTCAGCTCTGTGGTCTGACGGGTCTACAGTTCTCCGCTCTGTGGTCTGACTGGTCTACAGTTCTCAGCTCTGTGGTCTGATTGGTCTACGGTTATCAGTTCTGTGGTCTGATGGGTCTACAGTTATCAGCTCTGTGGTCTGACGGGTCTACAGTTATCAGCTCTGTGGTCTGATGGGTCTACAGTTCTCAGCTCTGTGGTCTGATGGGTCTACAGTTCTCAGCTCTGTGGTCTGATGGGTCTACAGTTCTCAGCTCTGTGGTCTGACGGGTCTACAGTTCTCAGCACTGTGGTCTGACGGGTCTACAGTTATCAGCCCTGTGGTCTGATGGGTCTACAGTTATCAGTTCTGTGGTCTGATGGGTCTACAGTTATCAGTTCTGTGGTCTGATGGTCTACGGTTATCAGTTCTGTGGTCTGATGGGTTAACAGTTATCAGCTCTGTGGTCTGATGGGTCTACAGTTATCAGCTCTGTGGTCTGATGGGTCTACAGTTATCAGCTCTGTGGTCTGACGGGTCTATAGTTCTCAGCTCTGTGGTCTGAAGGGTCTACAGTTATCAGCTCTGTGGTCTGATGGGTCTACAGTTATCAGCTCTGTGGTCTGCTGGGTCTACAGTTCTCAGCACTGTGGTCTGATGGGTCTACAGTTATCAGCTCTGTGGTCTGATGGGTCTACAGTTCTCAGCACTGTGGTCTGATTGGTCTACAGTTATCAGTTCTGTGGTCTGCTGGGTCTACAGTTATCAGCATTGTGGTCTGATGGGTCTACATTTCTCAGCTCTGTGGTCTGATGGGTCTACAGTTCTCAGCTCTGTGGTCTGATGGGTCTACAGTTCTCAGCTCTGTGGTCTGACGGGTCTACAGTTCTCAGCTCTGTGGTCTGATGGGTCTACAGTTATCAGCTCTGTGGTCTGATGGGTCTACAGTTATCAGTTCTGTGGTCTGATGGGTCTACAGTTATCAGCTCTGTGGTCTGATGGGTCTACATTTCTCAGCTCTGTGGTCTGATGGGTCTATAGTTATCAGCTCTGTGGTCTGATGGGTCTACAGTTCTCAGCTCTGTGGTCTGACGGGTCTACAGTTATCAGTTCTGTGGTCTGATGGGTCTACAGTTATCAGTTCTGTGGTCTGATGGGTCTACAGTTATCAGCATTGTGGTCTGATGGGTCTACATTTCTCAGCTCTGTGGTCTGATGGGTCTATAGTTATCAGCTCTGTGGTCTGATGGGTCTACAGTTATCAGCTCTGTGGTCTGAGGGGTCTACAGTTATCAGCTCTGTGGTCTGACGGGTCTATAGTTCTCAGCTCTGTGGTCTGATGGGTCTACAGTTCTCAGCTCTTTGGTCTGATGGGTCTACAGTTCTCAGTTCTGTGGTCTGATGGGTCTACAGTTATCAGCCTTGTGGTCTGATGGGTCTACATTTCTCAGCTCTGTGGTCTGATGGGTCTACAGTTATCAGCTCTGTGGTCTGATGGGTCTACAGTTATCAGCTCTGTGGTCTGATGGGTCTACAGTTATCAGCTCTGTGGTCTGACGGGTCTATAGTTCGCAGCTCTGTGGTCTGATGGGTCTACAGTTATCAGTTCTGTGGTCTGATGGGTCTACAGTTATCAGCTCTGTGGTCTGATGGGTCTACAGTTCTCAGCTCTGTGGTCTGACGGGTCTACAGTTATCAGCTCTGTGGTCTGATGGGTCTACAGTTATCAGCTCTGTGGTCTGATGGGTCTACAGTTCTCAGCTCTGTGGTCTGATGGGTCTACAGTTCTCAGCTCTGTGGTCTGACGGGTCTACAGTTCTCAGCACTGTGGTCTGATGGGTCTACAGTTCTCAGTTCTGTGGTCTGATGGGTCTACAGTTATCAGCTCTGTGGTCTGATGGGTCTACAGTTATCAGCTCTGTGGTCTGATGGGTCTACAGTTATCAGCTCTGTGGTCTGCTGGGTCTATAGTTATCAGCTCTGTGGTCTGATGGGTCTACATTTCTCAGCTCTGTGGTCTGATGGGTCTACAGTTATCAGCATTGTGGTCTGAGGGGTCTACAGTTCTCAGCTCTGTGGTCTGACGAGTCTACAGTTCTCAGCACTGTGGTCTGATGGGTCTACAGTTATCAGGATTGTGGTCTGATGGGTCTACATTTATCAGCTCTGTGGTCTGATGGGTCTATAGTTATCAGCTCTGTGGTCTGATGGGTCTACAGTTATCAGCTCTGTGGTCTGACGGGTCTACAGTTCGCAGCTCTGTGGTCTGATGGGTCTACCGTTATCAGCTCTGTGGTCTGACGGGTCTATAGTTCTCAGCTCTGTGGTCTGATGGGTCTACAGTTATCAGCTCTGTGGTCTGATGGGTCTACAGTTATCAGTTCTGTGGTCTGATGGTCTACAGTTATCAGTTCTGTGGTCTGATGGGTCTACAGTTATCAGCTCTGTGGTCTGATGGGTCTACAGTTCTCAGCTCTGTGGTCTGATGGGTCTACAGTTATCAGCATTGTGGTCTGATGGGTCTACATTTCTCAGCTCTGTGGTCTGATGGTTCTATAGTTATCAGCTCTGTGGTCTGAGGGGTCTACATTTCTCAGCTCTGTGGTCTGACGGGTCTACAGTTATCAGCTCTGTGGTCTGATGGGTCTACAGTTATCAGCTCTGTGGTCTGACGGGTCTACAGTTATCAGTTCTGTGGTCTGACGGGTCTACAGTTCTCAGTTCTGTGGTCTGATGGGTCTACAGTTATCAGCTCTGTGCTCTGATGGGTCTACAGTTATCAGCTCTGTGGTCTGATGGGTCTACAGTTCTCAGCTCTGTGGTCTGATGGGTCTACAGTTCTCAGCTCTGTGGTCTGATGGGGCTACAGTTCTCAGCACTGTGGTCTGATTGGTCTACAGTTATCAGTTCTGTGGTCTGATGGGTCTACAGTTATCAGCTTTGTGGTCTGAGGGGTCTACATTTCTCAGCTCTGTGGTCTGATGGGTCTATAGTTATCAGCTCTGTGGTCTGATGGGTCTACAGTTCTCAGCTCTGTGGTCTGATGGGTCTACAGTTATCAGTTGTGTGGTCTGATGGGTCTACAGTTATCAGTTCTGTGGGCTGATGGGTCTACAGTTATCAGCTCTGTGGTCTGATGGGTCTACAGTTCTCAGCTCTGTGGTCTGATGGGTCTACAGTTATCAGCTCTGTGGTCTGATGGGTCTACAGTTATCAGTTCTGTGGTCTGACGGGTCTACAGTTATCCGCTCTGTGGTCTGATGGGTCTACAGTTATCAGTTCTGTGGTCTGACGGGTCTATAGTTCTCAGCTCTGTGGTCTGATGGGTCTACAGTTCTCAGCTCTGTTGTCTGATGGGTCTACAGTTATCAGCTCTGTGGTCTGATGGGTCTACAGTTCTCAGCTCTGTGGTCTGATGGGTCTACAGTTATCAGCTCTGTGGTCTGATGGGTCTACAGTTCTCAGCTCTGTGGTCTGATGGGTCTACAGTTCTCAGCACTGTGGTCTGATTGGTCTACAGTTATCAGTTCTGTGGTCTGACGGGTCTACAGTTATCAGTTCTGTGGTCTGATGGGTCTACAGTTATCAGTTCTGTGGTCTGATGGTCTACGGTTATCAGTTCTGTGGTCTGATGGTCTACAGTTATCAGTTCTGTGGTCTGATGGGTCTACAGTTATCAGTTCTGTGGTCTGATGGGTCTACAGTTATCAGTTCTGTGGTCTGATGGGTCTACAGTTATCAGTTTGTGGTCTGATGGGTCTACAGTTCTCAGCTCTGTGGTCTTATGGGTCTACAGTTCTCAGCTCTGTGGTCTGACGGGTCTACAGTTCTCAGCACTGTGGTCTGATTGGTCTACAGTTCTCAGTTCTGTGGTCTGACGGGTCTACAGTTATCAGTTCTGTTGTCTGATGGGTCTACAGTTATCAGTTCTGTGGTCTGATGGGTCTACAGTTATCAGTTCTGTGGTCTGATGGTCTACAGTTATCAGTTCTGTGGTCTGACGGGTCTATAGTTCTCAGCTCTGTGGTCTGATGGGTCTACAGTTATCAGCTCTGTGGTCTGATGGGTCTACAGTTATCAGTTCTGTGGTCTGATGGGTCTACAGTTATCAGTTCTGTGGTCTGATGGGTCTACAGTTATCAGTTCTGTGGTCTGATGGGTCTACAGTTATCAGCTCTGTGGTCTGATGGGTCTACATTTATCAGCATTGTGGTCTGAGGGGTCTACATTTCTCAGCTCTGTTGTCTGATGGGTCTACAGTTATCAGCTCTGTGGTCTGAGGGGTCTACAGTTCTCAGCTCTGTGGTCTGACGGGTCTACTGTTCTCAGCTCTGTGGTCTGATGGGTCTACAGTTATCAGCTCTGTGGTCTGATGGGTCTACAGTTATCAGTTCTGTGGTCTGATGGTCTATAGTTATCAGTTCTGTGGTTTGATGGGTCTACAGTTCTCAGCTCTGTGGTCTGATGGGTCTACAGTTATCAGCTCTGTGGTCTGTTGGGTCTACAGTTATCAGCATTGTGGTCTGAGGGGTCTACATTTCTCAGCTCTGTGGTCTGATGGGTCTACAGTTGTCAGCTTTGTGGTCTGAGGGGTCTACATTTCTCAGCTCTGTGGTCTGATGGGTCTACATTTCTCAGCACTGTGGTCTGACGGGTCTACAGTTATCAGCTCTGTGGTCTGATGGGTCTACAGTTATCAGCTCTGTGGTCTGACGGGTCTACAGTTATCAGCTCTGTGGTCTGACGGGTCTACAGTTCGCAGCTCTGTGGTCTGATGGGTCTACAGTTCTCAGTTCTGTGGTCTGACGGGTCTACAGTTATCAGTTCTGTGGTCTGATGGGTCTACAGTTATCAGTTCTGTGGTCTGATGGGTCTACATTTCTCAGCTCTGTGGTCTGATGGGTCTACAGTTATCAGCTCTGTGGTCTGAGGGGTCTACAGTTCTCAGCTCTGTGGTCTGATGGATCTACAGTTATCAGTTCTGTGGTCTGATGGGTCTACAGTTATCAGTTCTGTGGTCTGATGGTCTAAGGTTATCAGTTCTGTGGTCTGATGGGTCTACAGTTCTCAGCACTGTGGTCTGATTGGTCTACAGTTATCAGTTCTGTGGTCTGACGGGTCTACAGTTATCAGTTCTGTGGTCTGATGGGTCTACAGTTATCAGCTCTGTGGTCTGATGGGTCTACAGTTCTCAGCTCTGTGGTCTGATGGGTCTACAGTTATCAGCTCTGTGGTCTGACGGGTCTACAGTTCTCAGCTCTGTGGTCTGATGGGTCTACAGTTATCAGCATTGTGGTCTGATGGGTCTACATTTCTCAGCTCTGTGGTCTGATGGTTCTATAGTTATCAGCTCTGTGGTCTGATGGGTCTACAGTTCTCAGCTCTGTGGTCTGATGGGTCTACATTTCTCAGCACTGTGGTCTGACGGGTCTACAGTTATCAGCTGTGTGGTCTGATGGGTCTACAGTTCTCAGCTCTGTGGTCTGATGGGTCTACAGTTATCAGCTCTGTGGTCTGATGGGTCTACAGTTCGCAGCTCTGTGGTCTGATGGGTCTACAGTTCTCAGCATTGTGGTCTGATGGGTCTACATTTCTCAGCTCTGTGGTCTGATGGGTCTATAGTTATCAGCTCTGTGGTCTGATGGGTCTACAGTTCTCAGCTCTGTGGTCTGATGGGTCTACAGTTCTCAGCACTGTGGTCTGATTGGTCTACAGTTCTCAGTTCTGTGGTCTGATGGGTCTACAGTTCTCAGCTCTGTGGTCTGATGGGTCTACAGTTATCAGCACTGTGGTCTGATGGGTCTACAGTTATCAGCTCTGTTGTCTGACGGGTCTACAGTTATCAGCTCTGTGGTCTGACGGGTC
Organism: Pachypanchax playfairii; assembly: GCA_006937955.1. Lineage (NCBI taxonomy): Eukaryota > Metazoa > Chordata > Actinopteri > Cyprinodontiformes > Aplocheilidae > Pachypanchax > Pachypanchax playfairii. The sequence continues at coordinate 937,702 of SSNP01000149.1, read as the reverse complement.
TACAGTTCGCAGCTCTGTGGTCTGATGGGTCTACTGTTATCAGCATTGTGGTCTGATGGGTCTACATTTCTCAGCTCTGTGGTCTGATGGGTCTACAGTTCTCAGTTCTGTGGTCTGATGGGTCTACAGTTATCAGTTCTGTGGTCTGATGGGTCTACAGTTATCAGCTCTGTGGTTTGATGGGTCTACAGTTCTCAGCTCTGTGGTCTGATGGGTCTACAGTTATCAGCTCTGTGGTCCGATGGGTCTACAGTTATCAGCTCTGTGGTCTGATGGGTCTACAGTTCTCAGCTCTGTGGTCTGATGGGTCTACATTTCTCAGCACTGTGGTCTGACGGGTCTACAGTTATCAGCTCTGTGGTCTGACGGGTCTACAGTTCGCAGTTCTGTGGTCTGATGGGTCTACAGTTATCAGTTCTGTGGTCTGATGGGTCTACAGTTATCAGCTCTGTGGTCTGATGGGTCTACAGTTATCAGCTCTGTGGTCTGACGGGTCTACAGTTCGCAGCTCTGTGGTCTGATGGGTCTACAGTTATCAGCATTGTGTTCTGATGGGTCTACATTTCTCAGCTCTGTGGTCTGATGGGTCTACAGTTCTCAGCTCTGTGGTCTGATGGGTCTACAGTTGTCAGTTCTGTGGTCTGACGGGTCTACAGTTATCAGCTCTGTGGTCTGACGGGTCTACAGTTATCAGCATTGTGGTCTGATGGGTCTACAGTTCTCAGTTCTGTGGTCTGATGGGTCTACAGTTATCAGCTCTGTGGTCTGATGGGTCTACAGTTATCAGCTCTGTGGTCTGACGGGTCTACAGTTATCAGCTCTGTGGTCTGACGGGTCTACAGTTCGCAGCTCTGTGGTCTGATGGGTCTACAGTTATCAGCATTGTGGTCTGATGGGTCTACATTTCTCAGCTCTGTGGTCTGATGGGTCTATAGTTATCAGCTCTGTGGTCTGATGGGTCTACAGTTATCAGCTCTGTGGTCTGACGGGTCTACAGTTATCAGCTCTGTGGTCTGACGGGTCTACAGTTCGCAGCTCTGTGGTCTGATGGGTCTACAGTTATCAGCTCTGTGGTCTGATGGGTCTACAGTTCTCAGCTCTGTGGTCTGATGGGTCTACAGTTCTCAGCTCTGTGGTCTGATGGGTCTACAGTTATCAGCATTGTGGTCTGATGGGTCTACATTTCTCAGCTCTGTGGTCTGATGGGTCTATAGTTATCAGCTCTGTGGTCTGATGGGTCTACAGTTCTCAGCTCTGTGGTCTGATGGGTCTACAGTTATCAGCTCTGTGGTCTGACGGGTCTACAGTTCTCAGCTCTGTGGTCTGATGGGTCTACAGTTATCAGCATTGTGCTCTGATGGGTCTACATTTCTCAGCTCTGTGGTCTGATGGGTCTATAGTTATCAGCTCTGTGGTCTGATGGGTCTACAGTTCTCAGCTCTGTGGTCTGATGGGTCTACAGTTATCAGCTCTGTGGTCTGACGGGTCTATAGTTCTCAGCTCTGTGGTCTGATGGGTCTACAGTTCTCAGCTCTGTGGTCTGATGGGTCTACAGTTATCAGCTCTGTGGTCTGATGGGTCTACAGTTATCAGCTCTGTGGTCTGACGGGTCTACAGTTCTCAGCTCTGTGGTCTGATGGGTCTACAGTTATCAGCTCTGTGGTCTGATGGGTCTACAGTTCTCAGCTCTGTGGTCTGATGGGTCTACAGTTCTCAGCTCTGTGGTCTGATGGGTCTACAGTTATCAGCATTGTGGTCTGAGGGGTCTACATTTCTCAGCTCTGTGGTCTGACGGGTCTACAGTTCTCAGTTCTGTGGTCTGATGGGTCTACAGTTATCAGTTCTGTGGTCTGATGGGTCTACAGTTATCAGCTCTGTGGTCTGACGGGTCTATAGTTCTCAGCTCTGTGGTCTGATGGGTCTACAGTTATCAGCATTGTGCTCTGATGGGTCTACATTTCTCAGCTCTGTGGTCTGATGGGTCTATAGTTATCAGCTCTGTGGTCTGATGGGTCTATAGTTCTCAGCTCTGTGGTCTGATGGGTCTACAGTTATCAGCATTGTGGTCTGAGGGGTCTACATTTCTCAGCTCTGTGGTCTGACGGGTCTACAGTTCTCAGCTCTGTTGTCTGATGGGTCTACAGTTATCAGCTCTGTGGTCTGATGGGTCTACAGTTCTCAGCTCTGTGGTCTGATGGGTCTACAGTTCTCAGCACTGTGGTCTGATTGGTCTACAGTTATCAGTTCTGTGGTCTGACGGGTCTACAGTTATCAGTTCTGTGGTTTGATGGGTCTACAGTTATCAGCTCTGTGGTCTGACGGGTCTATAGTTATCAGCTCTGTGGTCTGATGGGTCTACAGTTCTCAGCTCTTTGTCTGATGGGTCTACAGTTATCAGCTCTGTGGTCTGATGGGTCTACAGTTCTCAGCTCTGTGGTCTCATGGGTCTACAGTTATCAGCTCTGTGGTCTGACGGGTCTATAGTTCTCAGCTCTGTGGTCTGATGGGTCTACAGTTCTCAGCTCTGTGGTCTGATGGGTCTACAGTTATCAGCTTTGTGGTCTGAGGGGTCTACATTTCTCAGCTCTGTGGTCTGATGGGTCTACATTTCTCAGCACTGTGGTCTGACGGGTCTACAGTTATCAGCTCTGTGGTCTGATGGGTCTACAGTTATCAGCTCTGTGGTCTGACGGGTCTACAGTTCGCAGCTCTGTGGTCTGATGGGTCTACAGTTATCAGCATTGTGGTCTGAGGGGTCTACATTTCTCAGCTCTGTGGTCTGATGGGTCTACAGCTATCAGCTCTGTGGTCTGACGGGTCTACAGTTATCAGCTCTGTGGTCTGACGGGTCTACAGTTCGCAGCTCTGTGGTCTGATGGGTCTACAGTTATCAGCATTGTGGTCTGATGGGTCTACAGTTCTCAGCTCTGTGGTCTGATGGGTCTATAGTTATCAGCACTGTGGTCTGAGGGGTCTACAGTTCTCAGCTCTGTGGTCTGATGGGTCTACAGTTGTCAGCTCTGTGGTCTGAGGGGTCTACATTTCTCAGCTCTGTGGTCTGATAGGTCTACAGTTCTCAGCTCTGTGGTCTGATGGGTCTACAGTTATCAGCATTGTGGTCTGAGGGGTCTACATTTCTCAGCTCTGTGGTCTGATGGGTCTACAGTTCTCAGCTCTGTGGTCTGACGGGTCTACAGTTCTCAGCACTGTGGTCTGATTGGTCTACAGTTCTCAGTTCTGTGGTCTGACGGGTCTACAGTTATCAGTTCTGTGGTCTGATGGGTCTACAGTTATCAGCTCTGTGGTCTGATGGGTCTACAGTTCTCAGCTCTGTGGTCTGATGGGTCTACAGTTATCAGCTTTGTGGTCTGATGGGTCTACAGTTCTCAGCTCTGTGGTTTGACGGGTCTACAGTTCTCAGCTCTGTGGTCTGACGGGTCTACAGTTCTCAGCACTGTGGTCTGATTGGTCTACAGTTCTCAGTTCTGTGGGCTGATGGGTCTACAGTTATCAGCTCTGGGGTCTGATGGGTCTACAGTTATCAGTTCTGTGGTCTGATGGGTCTACAGTTATCAGTTCTGTGGTCTGATGGGTCTACAGTTATCAGCATTGTGGTCTGAGGGGTCTACAGTTCTCAGCTCTGTGGTCTGACGGGGCTACAGTTATCAGCTCTGTGGTCTGACGGGTCTATAGTTCTCAGCTCTGTGGTCTGACGGGTCTACAGTTCTCAGCTCTGTGGTCTGATGGGTCTACAGTTATCAGCATTGTGCTCTGATGGGTCTACATTTCTCAGCTCTGTGGTCTGATGGGTCTACAGTTATCAGCTATGTGGTCTGAGGGGTCTACAGTTCTCAGCTCTGTGGTCTGATGGGTCTACAGTTCTCAGCACTGTGGTCTGATGGGTCTACAGTTCTCAGTTCTGTGGTCTGATGGGTCTACAGTTATCAGCATTGTGGTCTGATGGGTCTACAGTTTTCAGCTCTGTGGTCTGATGGGTCTACAGTTATCAGCTCTGTGGTCTGATGGGTCTACAGTTATCAGCTCTGTGGTCTGATGGGTCTACAGTTATCAGCTCTGTGGTCTGATGGGTCTACAGTTCTCAGCTCTGTGGTCTGATGGGTCTACAGTTCTCAGTTCTGTGGTCTGATGGGTCTACAGTTATCAGCTCTGTGGTCTGATGGGTCTACAGTTCTCAGCTCTGTGGTCTGATGGGTCTACATTTCTCAGCACTGTGGTCTGACGGGTCTATAGTTCTCAGCTCTGTGGTCTGATGGGTCTACAGTTATCAGCTCTGTGGTCTGATGGGTCTACAGTTATCAGCTCTGTGGCTGACGGGTCTACAGTTATCAGTTCTGTGGTCTGATGGGTCTACAGTTATCAGTTCTGTGGTCTGATGGGTCTACAGTTATCAGCTCTGTGGTCTGACGGGTCTACAGTTATCAGCATTGTGGTCTGAGGGGTCTACATTTCTCAGCTCTGTGGTCTGACGGGTCTACAGTTCTCAGCTCTGTGGTCTGATGGGTCTACAGTTATCAGCTCTGTGGTCTGATGGGTCTACAGTTATCAGCTCTGTGGTCTGATGTGTCTACAGTTCGCAGCTCTGTGGTCTGATGGGTCTACAGTTATCAGCATTGTGGTCTGATGGGTCTACAGTTCTCAGCTCTGTGGTCTGATGGGTCTACAGTTCTCAGCTCTGTGGTCTGATGGGTCTACAGTTCTCAGCTCTGTGGTCTGATGGGTCTACAGTTATCAGCTCTGTGGTCTGAGGGGTCTATAGTTCGCAGCTCTGTGGTCTGATGGGTCTACAGTGATCAGCATTGTGGTCTGATGGGTCTACATTTCTCAGCTCTGTGGTCTGATGGGTCTACAGTTATCAGCTCTGTGGTCTGATGGGTCTACAGTTATCAGCTCTGTGGTCTGGCGGGTCTACAGTTATCAGCTCTGTGGTCTGATGGGTCTACAGTTATCAGCTCTGTGGTCTGACGGGTCTACAGTTCTCAGCACTGTGGTCTGATGGGTCTACAGTTATCAGCTCTGTGGTCTGACGGGTCTACAGTTCTCAGCACTGTGGTCTGATGGGTCTACAGTTCTCAGTTCTGTGGTCTGATGGGTCTACAGTTATCAGCTCTGTGGTCTGATGGGTCTACAGTTATCAGCTCTGTGGTCTGACGGGTCTATAGTTCTCAGCTCTGTGGTCTGATGGGTCTACAGTTCTCAGCTCTGTGGTCTGATGGGTCTACAGTTCTCAGCTCTGTGGTCTGACGGGTCTACAGTTCTCAGCTCTGTGGTCTGACGGGTCTACAGTTATCAGCTCTGTGGTCTGATGGGTCTACAGTTATCAGCTCTGTGGTCTGATGGGTCTACAGTTCTCAGCTCTGTGGTCTGATGGGTCTACAGTTATCAGCTCTGTGGTCTGATGGGTCTACAGTTATCAGTTCTGTGGTCTGATGGTCTACGGTTATCAGTTCTGTGGTCTGATGGTCTACAGTTATCAGCTCTGTGGTCTGACGGGTCTACAGTTATCAGCTCTGTGGTCTGACGGGTCTACAGTTCGCAGCTCTGTGGTCTGATGGGTCTACAGTTATCAGCATTGTGGTCTGATGGGTCTACATTTCTCAGCTCTGTGGTCTGATGGGTCTATAGTTATCAGCTCTGTGGTCTGATGGGTCTACAGTTCTCAGCTCTGTGGTCTGATGGGTCTACATTTCTCAGCACTGTGGTCTGACGGGTCTACAGTTATCAGCTCTGTGGTCTGACGGGTCTACAGTTATCAGCTCTGTGGTCTTATGGGTCTACAGTTCTCAGCTCTGTTGTCTGATGGGTCTACAGTTATCAGTTCTGTGGTCTGACGGGTCTACAGTTATCAGTTCTGTGGTCTGATGGGTCTACAGTTATCAGTTCTGTGGTCTGATGGTCTACGGTTATCAGTTCTGTGGTCTGATGGTCTACAGTTATCAGTTCTGTGGTCTGATGGGTCTACAGTTATCAGTTCTGTGGTCTGATGGGTCTACAGTTATCAGCTCTGTGGTCTGACGGGTCTACAGTTATCAGCTCTGTGGTCTGACGGGTCTACAGTTCTCAGCTCTGTGGTCTGATGGGTCTACAGTTATCAGCTCTGTGGTCTGATGGGTCTACAGTTCTCAGCTCTGTGGTCTGATGGGTCTACAGTTATCAGCTCTGTGGTCTGATGGGTCTACAGTTATCAGCTCTGTGGTCTGACGGGTCTATAGTTCTCAGCTCTGTGGTCTGATGGGTCTACAGTTCTCAGCTCTGTGGTCTGATGGGTCTACAGTTCTCAGCACTGTGGTCTGATTGGTCTACAGTTATCAGTTCTGTGGTCTGATGGGTCTACAGTTATCAGCTCTGTGGTCTGATGGGTCTACAGTTATCAGCTCTGTGGTCTGACGGGTCTACAGTTCTCAGCTCTGTGGTCTGACGGGTCTACAGTTATCAGCTCTGTGGTCTGACGGGTCTACAGTTCTCAGCTATGTGGTCTGATGGGTCTACAGTTATCAGCTCTGTGGTCTGATGGGTCTACAGTTATCAGCTCTGTGGTCTGACGGGTCTACAGTTATCAGCTCTGTGGTCTGACGGGTCTACAGTTCTCAGCACTGTGGTCTGATTGGTCTACAGTTCTCAGCTCTGTGGTCTGACGGGTCTACAGTTCTCAGCGCTGTGGTCTGATGGGTCTACAGTTATCAGCTTTGTGGTCTGACGGTCTACAGTTCTCAGCACTCTGGTCTGACGGGTCTACAGTTCTCAGCTCTGTGGTCTGATGCGTCTACAGTTTTCAGCTCTGTGGTCTGATGGGTCTCCAGTTCTCAGCTCTGTGGTCTGACGGGTCTACAGTTCTCAGCTCTGTGGTCTGATGGGTCTACAGTTCTCAGCTCTGTGGTCTGATGGGTCTACAGTTATCAGCTCTGTGGTCTGATGGGTCTACAGTTCTCAGCTCTGTGGTCTGATGGGTCTACAGTTATCAGCTCTGTGGTCTGACGGGTCTACAGTTATCAGTTCTGTGGTCTGATGGGTCTACAGTTATCAGCTCTGTGGTCTGATGGGTCTACAGTTATCAGCTCTGTGGTCTGACGGTCTACAGTTCTCAGCACTCTGGTCTGACGGGTCTACAGTTCTCAGCACTGTGGTCTGATGGGTCTACAGTTCTCAGCTCTGTGGTCTGATGGGTCTACAGTTATCAGCTCTGTGGTCTGATGGGTCTACAGTTATCAGCTCTGTGGTCTGATGGGTCTACAGTTCTCAGCTCTGTGGTCTGATGGGTCTACAGTTATCAGCTCTGTGGTCTGATGGGTCTACAGTTATCAGCTCTGTGGTCTGATGGGTCTACAGTTATCAGCATTGTGGTCTGATGGGTCTACATTTCTCAGCTCTGTGGTCTGATGGGTCTATAGTTATCAGCTCTGTGGTCTGATGGGTCTACAGTTCTCAGCACTGTGGTCTGATTGGTCTACAGTTCTCAGTTCTGTGGTCTGACGGGTCTACAGTTATCAGCTGTGTGGTCTGATGGGTCTACAGTTATCAGCTCTGTGGTCTGATGGGTCTACAGTTCTCAGCTCTGTGGTCTGATGGGTCTACTGTTCTCAGCTCTGTGGTCTGACGGGTCTACAGTTCTCAGCACTGTGGTCTGATGGGTCTACAGTCTCAGCTCTGTGGTCTGATGGGTCTACAGTTATCAGCTCATTGGTCTGACGGGTCTACAGTTATCAGCTCTGTGGTCTGATGGGTCTACAGTTCTCAGCTCTGTGGTCTGATGGGTCTACAGTTATCAGCTCTGTGGTCTGATGGGTCTACAGTTCTCAGCTCTGTGGTCTGACGGGTCTACAGTTATCAGCTCTGTGGTCTGATGGGTCTACAGTTATCAGCTCTGTGGTCTGATGGGTCTACAGTTATCAGTTCTGTGGTCTGACGGGTCTACAGTTATCAGCTGTGTGGTCTGATGGGTCTACAGTTATCAGCATTGTGGTCTGATGGGTCTACATTTCTCAGCTCTGTGGTCTGACGGGTCTACAGTTCTCAGCTCTGTGGTCTGATGGGTCTACAGTTCTCAGCACTGTGGTCTGACGTGTCTACAGTTATCAGCTCTGTGGTCTGACGGGTCTACAGTTATCAGCTCTGTGGTCTGACGGGTCTACAGTTCTCAGCTCTGTGGTCTGATTGGTCTACAGTTCTCAGCACTGTGGTCTGACGTGTCTACAGTTCTCAGCACTGTGGTCTGACGGGTCTACAGTTCTCAGCTCTGTGGTCTGATGGGTCTACAGTTCTCAGCTCTGTGGTCTGATGGGTCTACAGTTCTCAGCTCTGTGGTCTGACGGTCTACAGTTCTCAGCACTCTGGTCTGACGGGTCTACAGTTCTCAGCACTGTGGTCTGATGGGTCTACAGTTATCGGCTCTGTGGTCTGATGGGTCTACAGTTTTCAGCTCTGTGGTCTGATGGGTCTACAGTTATCAGCTCTGTGGTCTGACGGGTCTATAGTTCTCAGCTCTGTGGTCTGATGGGTCTACAGTTCTCAGCTCTGTGGTCTGATGGGTCTACAGTTCTCAGCTCTGTGGTCTGATGGGTCTACATTTCTCAGCACTGTGGTCTGACGGGTCTACAGTTATCAGCTCTGTGGTCTGATGGGTCTACAGTTCTCAGCTCTGTGGTCTGATGGGTCTACAGTTATCAGCTCTGTGGTCTGATGGGTCTACAGTTATCAGTTCTGTGGTCTGATGGGTCTACAGTTATCAGCTCTGTGGTCTGATGGGTCTACAGTTCTCAGCTCTGTGGTCTGATGGGTCTACAGTTCTCAGCTCTGTGGTCTGACGGGTCTACAGTTCTCAGCACTGTGGTCTGATTGGTCTACAGTTCTCAGTTCTGTGGTCTGATGGGTCTACAGTTATCAGCTCTGTGGTCTGATGGGTCTACAGTTATCAGCTCTGTGGTCTGATGGGTCTACAGTTATCAGCTCTGTGGTCTGATGGGTCTACAGTTATCAGCTCATTGGTCTGACGGGTCTACAGTTATCAGCTCTGTGGTCTGATGGGTCTACAGTTCGCAGCTCTGTGGTCTGATGGGTCTACAGTTATCAGCATTGTGCTCTGATGGGTCTACATTTCTCAGCTCTGTGGTCTGATGGGTCTATAGTTATCAGCTCTGTGGTCTGATGGGTCTACAGTTCTCAGCTCTGTGGTCTGATGGGTCTACAGTTATCAGCTCTGTGGTCTGATGGGTCTACAGTTCTCAGCTCTGTGGTCTGACGGGTCTACAGTTCTCAGCACTGTGGTCTGACGTGTCTACAGTTCTCAGCACTGTGGTCTGACGGGTCTACAGTTCTCAGCTCTGTGGTCTGATGGGTCTACAGTTATCAGTTCTGTGGTCTGACGGGTCTACAGTTATCAGCTGTGTGGTCTGATGGGTCTACAGTTCTCAGCACTGTGGTCTGATGGGTCTACAGTTCTCAGCACTGTGGTCTGATGGGTCTACAGTTCTCAGTTCTGTGGTCTGATGGGTCTACAGTTATCAGCTCTGTGGTCTGATGGGTCTACAGTTATCAGCTCTGTGGTCTGACGGGTCTACAGTTATCAGCTCTGTGGTCTGACGGGTCTACAGTTATCAGCTTTGTGGTCTGAGGGGTCTACATTTCTCAGCTCTGTGGTCTGATGGGTCTACAGTTATCAGCTTTGTGGTCTGATGGGTCTACAGTTATCAGCTCTGTGGTCTGACGGGTCTACAGTTATCAGCATTGTGGTCTGAGGGGTCTACATTTCTCAGCTCTGTGGTCTGATGGGTCTACAGTTATCAGCTCTGTGGTCTGATGGGTCTACAGTTATCAGTTCTGTGGTCTGACGGGTCTACAGTTATCAGCTGTGTGGTCTGATGGGTCTACAGTTCTCAGCTCTGTGGTCTGATGGGTCTACAGTTATCAGCTCTGTGGTCTGATGGGTCTACAGTTATCAGCTCTGTGGTCTGACGGGTCTACAGTTCTCAGCTCTGTGGTCTGATGGGTCTACAGTTCTCAGCACTGTGGTCTGACGTGTCTACAGTTCTCAGCACTGTGGTCTGACGGGTCTACAGTTCTCAGCTCTGTGGTCTGATGGGTCTACAGTTCTCAGCTCTGTGGTCTGATGGGTCTACAGTTATCAGCTCTGTGGTCTGATGGGTCTACAGTTCTCAGCTCTGTGGTCTGATGGGTCTACAGTTCTCAGCTCTGTGGTCTGATGGGTCTACAGTTATCAGCTCTGTGGTCTGATGGGTCTACAGTTCTCAGTTCTGTGGTCTGACGGGTCTACAGTTATCAGTTCTGTGGTCTGATGGGTCTACAGTTATCAGTTCTGTGGTCTGATGGTCTAAGGTTATCAGTTCTGTGGTCTGATGGGTCTACAGTTCTCAGCTCTGTGGTCTGATGGGTCTACAGTTCTCAGCTCTGTGGTCTGACGGGTCTACAGTTCTCAGCTCTGTGGTCTGATGGGTCTACAGTTCTCAGCTCTGTGGTCTGACGGGTCTACAGTTCTCAGCACTGTGGTCTGATTGGTCTACAGTTCTCAGTTCTGTGGTCTGACGGGTCTACAGTTATCAGCTCTGTGGTCTGAGGGGTCTACAGTTCTCAGCTCTGTGGTCTGATGGGTCTACAGTTATCAGCATTGTGGTCTGAGGGGTCTACATTTCTCAGCTCTGTGGTCTGATGGGTCTACAGTTCTCAGCTCTGTGGTCTGATGGGTCTACAGTTCTCAGTTCTGTGGTCTGACGGGTCTACAGTTATCAGTTCTGTGGTCTGATGGGTCTACAGTTATCAGTTCTGTGGTCTGGTGGGTCTACAGTTATCAGCTCTGTGGTCTGACGGGTCTACAGTTCTCAGCACTGTGGTCTGATGGGTCTACAGTTATCAGCTCTGTGGTCTGATGGGTCTACAGTTATCAGCTCTGTGGTCTGATGGGTCTACAGTTCTCAGCTCTGTGGTCTGATTGGTCTACAGTTCTCAGTTCTGTGGTCTGATAGGTCTACAGTTCTCAGCTCTGTGGTCTGACGGGTCTACAGTTATCAGTTCTGTGGTCTGATGGGTCTACAGTTATCAGTTCTGTGGTCTGATGGGTCTACAGTTCTCAGTTCTGTGGTCTGAGGGTCTACAGTTATCAGCTTTGTGGTCTGATGGGTCTACAGTTCTCAGTTCTGTGGTCTGATGGGTCTACAGTTCTCAGCTCTGTGGTCTGATCGGTCTACAGTTCTCAGCACTGTGGTCTGATTGGTCTACAGTTCTCAGCACTGTGGTCTGACGGGTCTACAGTTATCAGCATTGTGGTCTGATGGGTCTACAGTTCTCAGTTCTGTGGTCTGTTGGGTCTACAGTTATCAGTTCTGTGGGCTGATGGGTCTACAGTTATCAGTTCTGTGGGCTGACGGGTCTACAGTTATCAGCATTGTGGTCTGATGGGTCTACAGTTATCAGCTCTGTGGTCTGATGGGTCTACAGTTCTCAGCTCTGTGGTCTGACGGGTCTACAGTTATCAGCACTGTGGTCTGATGGGTCTACAGTTCTCAGTTCTGTGGTCTGACGGGTCTACAGTTCTCAGCACTGTGGTCTGATTGGTCTACAGTTCTCAGCACTGTGGTCTGACGGGTCTACAGTTATCAGCATTGTGGTCTGATGGGTCTACAGTTATCAGCTCTGTGGTCTGATGGGTCTACAGTTCTCAGCTCTGTGGTCTGATGGGTCTACAGTTATCAGCTCTGTGGTCTGACGGGTCTACAGTTATCAGCATTGTGGTCTGAGGGGTCTACATTTCTCAGCTCTGTGGTCTGATGGGTCTACAGTTATGAGCTCTGTGGTCTGATGGGTCTACCGTTCTCAGCTCTGTGGTCTGATGGGTCTACAGTTCTCAGCTCTGTGGTCTGATGGGTCTACAGTTCTCAGCACTGTGGTCTGATTGGTCTACAGTTCTCAGTTCTGTGGTCTGATAGGTCTACAGTTCTCAGCTCTGTGGTCTGACGGGTCTACAGTTCTCAGCACTGTGGTCTGATGGGTCTACAGTTCTCAGCTTTGTGGTCTGACGGGTCTACAGTTCTCAGCACTGTGGTCTGATTGGTCTACAGTTCTCAGCACTGTGGTCTGACGGGTCTACAGTTATCAGCATTGTGGTCTGATGGGTCTACAGTTCTCAGCTCTGTGGTCTGATGGGTCTACAGTTATCAGCTCTGTGGTCTGATGCGTCTACAGTTTTCAGCTCTGTGGTCTGATGGGTCTACAGTTATCAGCTCTGTGGTCTGATGGGTCTACAGTTATCAGCTCTGTGGTCTGATGGGTCTACAGTTATCAGCATTGTGGTCTGATGGGTCTACATTTCTCAGCTCTGTGGTCTGACGGGTCTACAGTTCTCAGCTCTGTGGTCTGATGGGTCTACAGTTATCAGCTCTGTGGTCTGATGGGTCTACAGTTATCAGCTCTGTGGTCTGATGGGTCTACAGTTCTCAGCTCTGTGGTCTGATGGGTCTACAGTTCTCAGCTCTGTGGTCTGATGGGTCTACAGTTATCAGCTCTGTGGTCTGACGGGTCTACAGTTCTCAGCTCTGTGGTCTGATGGGTCTACAGTTCTCAGTTCTGTGGTCTGATGGGTCTACAGTTCTCAGCTCTGTGGTCTGATGGGTCTACAGTTCTCAGCTCTGTGGTCTGATGGGTCTACAGTTATCAGCTCTGTGGTCTGATGGGTCTACAGTTATCAGCTCTGTGGTCTGACGGGTCTACAGTTCTCAGCTCTGTGGTCTGATGGGTCTACAGTTATCAGCTCTGTGGTCTGACGGGTCTACAGTTATCAGCATTGTGGTCTGATGGGTCTACAGTTCTCAGCACTGTGGTCTGATTGGTCTACAGTTCTCAGTTCTGTGGTCTGATAGGTCTACAGTTCTCAGCTCTGTGGTCTGATGGGTCTACAGTTCTCAGCTCTGTGGTCTGATGGGTCTACAGTTCTCAGCACTGTGGTCTGACGGGTCTACAGTTATCAGCTCTGTGGTCTGATGGGTCTACAGTTATCAGCTCTGTGGTCTGACGGGTCTACAGTTATCAGCATTGTGGTCTGATGGGTCTACAGTTCTCAGTTCTGTGGTCTGATGGGTCTACAGTTTTCAGCTCTGTGGTCTGATGGGTCTACATTTCTCAGCTCTGTGGTCTGATGGGTCTACAGTTATCAGCTCTGTGGTCTGTGGGGTCTACAGTTCTCAGCTCTGTGGTCTGCTGGGTCTACAGTTATCAGCTCTGTGGTCTGACGGGTCTACAGTTATCAGTTCTGTGGTCTGATGGGTCTACAGTTCTCAGCTCTGTGGTCTGATGGGTCTACAGTTATCAGCTCTGTGGTCTGATGGGTCTACAGTTATCAGCTCTGTGGTCTGACGGGTCTACAGTTCTCAGCACTGTGGTCTGATTGGTCTACAGTTCTCAGCACTGTGGTCTGACGGGTCTACAGTTATCAGCATTGTGGTCTGATGGGTCTACAGTTCTCAGTTCTGTGGTCTGATGGGTCTACAGTTTTCAGCTCTGTGGTCTGATGGGTCTACAGTTATCAGCTCTGTGGTCTGACGGTCTACAGTTCTCAGCACTCTGGTCTGACGGGTCTACAGTTCTCAGCACTGTGGTCTGATGGGTCTACAGTTCTCAGCTCTGTGGTCTGACGGGTCTACAGTTCTCAGCTCTGTGGTCTGATGGGTCTACAGTTATCAGCTCTGTGGTCTGACGGGTCTACAGTTATCAGTTCTGTGGTCTGATGGGTCTACAGTTATCAGCTCTGTGGTCTGATGGGTCTACAGTTATCAGCATTGTGTTCTGATGGGTCTACAGTTCTCAGCTCTGTGGTCTGATGGGTCTACAGTTATCAGCTCTGTGGTCTGATGGGTCTACAGTTATCAGCTCTGTGGTCTGATGGGTCTACAGTTCTCAGCTCTGTGGTCTGATGGGTCTACAGTTCTCAGCTCTGTGGTCTGATGGGTCTACAGTTCTCAGCACTGTGGTCTGATTGGTCTACAGTTCTCAGCACTGTGGTCTGACGGGTCTACAGTTATCAGCATTGTGGTCTGATGGGTCTACAGTTCTCAGCTCTGTGGTCTGATGGGTCTACAGTTCTCAGCTCTGTGGTCTGATGGGTCTACAGTTCTCAGCTCTGTGGTCTGACGGGTCTACAGTTCTCAGCTCTGTGGTCTGATGGGTCTACAGTTATCAGCACTGTGGTCTGACGTGTCTACAGTTCTCAGCACTGTGGTCTGACGGGTCTACAGTTCTCAGCTCTGTGGTCTGATGGGTCTACAGTTATCAGCTCTGTGGTCTGATGGGTCTACAGTTATCAGCTCTGTGGTCTGACGGGTCTACAGTTCTCAGCTCTGTGGTCTGATGGGTCTACAGTTCTCAGCACTGTGGTCTGATGGGTCTACAGTTCTCAGCACTGTTGTCTGACGGGTCTACAGTTCTCAGCACTGTGGTCTGATGGGTCTACAGTTCTCAGCTCTGTGGTCTGACGGGTCTACAGTTATCAGCACTGTGGTCTGATGGGTCTACAGTTCTCAGCACTGTGGTCTGACGGGTCTACAGTTCTCAGCACTGTGGTCTGATGGGTCTACAGTTCTCAGCTCTGATGGCTCACAAACCAGTTTAAAATTCCTGGATCCAAATAAAACATTTGGAGGTTTTAATATGACAGTTTGGTTCTCTTCCTTCTCTGAGTGTTTGTCTGCAGTAGAATGAACCCAGCTTGTTGACCTTGACTGAAAACAGCTGAAACCCAACAGTTCAGCTGCAACATCCTCCTCAGCCTTTTGTTTAAGTCACAGATAAGTATGTTTCAAGGACCTTTTGTTGTGTGCAGAGCGCCACACACATTTTCACTGTATTTACCAGCCAGGATGTGAAGGGTTCTGTCTTTTCACCTGATGGCCATAAGAGGTTGAAGGAGAGGTGACAGACTAGGAGAGCAGGTCAGGAGGAGGAGACACCATCATCCATCCTCCTTAGCATCCTGTACGAGCTGTGGAGTGGAGACGTGTGTGTGTGTGTGCGTGCGTGCATGTGTGTGCGTTGAGGAAAAGCTGGACTCAGCCTCACAAAACAGCTTTATAACAGTGAAATTCCAGCTGGAGCAGAACAGATATTTGTTGAGAGAAGTTTGACACTCTGCAGCTCGGCTCTTACTTACAATAACGTGAGTTTTAGAGACAGACGTTAGAATGTAAAGCTCTCACTCATCACAGGAGTTTAGAAGTTGGTTTTATCTGTATGTGTGAACCAGCTTGTGCTCATTAAGGTTCCTTCTGCTTTGTGTCAACATGTTTGTGTCTCACCTCTGAGCTGCAGATCTAGAATTAATGAAAGCCATTTACAGAAGCTTCATTAGGACAAAGCCGAACAGACAGATCTAAAACAGCAGCAGTGATGCTCATCTGCATCCAAATGTAGAATCCAAATGGGAGTATGAAATGAACACCGGCGCGAGGCGTGAGTTCCCATGCTTCACTAAGCTAAATGAAAGAAACTACACACCCTCATTCTGCATACAGATACACAGACATAAGCCTCAAATCTGTCTGCAGATTAAAGAGAAAAAATTCATCTATCTGTAGAAGAATAACAAAAACAACTTATAGGATTTATTATTAGAGTTTAGGTCTGAATGAATCTGCAGCTGTAGGTTTGATCTTAAAGCAAGTTTTAATGTTTTAAATACATTAAAATTCAACACAACAAAGACAGACTTAAATCTTCAGTTTGAGTGATTTCAGTGAAAATAAATGAAATAGCTACAATTAGCATAGCATTAGTGAGGACTAAACACAAAGGAAACGAGCTTGTCCTATCTGCATCACAGAAAACAAAAATAAACAATCAACATATTGCACAAAATCTAATTTGATCTCTTGGCTGACCCTGGAACACTTTGGATCCTGGTGGAGCTGGTGAGAGGATGATCTGGGCCACCAGCTCTAACCTTGTCACATGACCCGGATAGAGTCAAACTAAATGTTCTCTGTCTTCATTTATAGAAATAACAACTGGTCTCATTCTAAAAATTAAAAGGCAACAAACATTATTCACACATCTAGTATATGTTTTAAACCTGAAGGTCTGTGTGATAAATACAGGATGTGTTCAGGGTTTATTATCTAAAGGCTAAATAACTCTTTTAAACAGCATCTTTCTTTTATGTATGTTAAATGTTTATTTGCAGAGCGAACAGACATCCAGACAGAACAATAGCCTGAAGGGTCAAGTAATAAATAGCTGCAAATAATTCATGTTAACCAAAATATAAATAATAAATCCTATTTGTGTTCTGCCTTGCTGCAGTAACAAGGCAGGAAACACAAAGGAGCTCATCTTCAGCACGGAACAGAGAAATGATAAGAAACACTCTCCTCAGATTAACGTCCATCCTGCGTGTCAGTTTTACTGATTAAACTCGCTGAGCCATTAGAGCTCTTCACATAATACCAACATTTCATAACGCACTTTGCAAACACATTAAGTGTGGAGGACACTAAGTGCATTTAATCCAGAAGTGACAGTTAGAATAAAAGATGGTAAAACACACAATTATTTTGACTCATCCAATTTGCATTTTTTTATGTATAAACAGATCATAAATGCAGCTAGCGTACATTTATAATGACTGCAGCATTCTGCTCTTCAGGTGACTCATGTTCTAATGGAGGCCAAACTTATTACATGATATATGATTAAATGATTCGGCATTAATTAATGGGTTGTTATTTTACAGCTTCAGTGGCTCTGCAACATCATAGTAAAACCACAGAAAACTCACAATTACTTAAACACAGAGCAGCGCGGCGGTCAGAACATCGTCTGACTGACATCGATTTATAGGATTTTATTTCACTTCATTTTTTTGGAATTACATGTGGGTCATGAAGTCGTTAATAATAAAGCTGTAAAGTTCAGTGTTATTGTCTGTTTTTAGTTTAGTCTAAATAAAAGATGTTTTAAGAGCAGTTACTTGTCTGTCTGTGTGTAAACGAAGGACCTTCTATGTTTAACGTTGCTTTATGAGTTATGTAGGAACTAATTCAGCTAAATTAACACAAAATGTGTTTGTAATATTTTACTTTTGACACATAATGTATTATGACTGTCATTAGTAAAGAACCTTTGTTAGCACTTGAAGCTGATATGAGACCTGGTTATCCTTCATCTGGAGGCTTGTTTGTGTAAATGATAAATGAAAGGTCAAGTTCTACTCAACATTTAGTCTGCTTGGTCTCCCTTAATCCTCGGGGAAATATCTGACTCTGATGTATAACAGCTAAACGCTGAAATAGTCTTGGCCTGACTGAACAGTGGATTGACAATTTTTGCACTTAAAAGCAGCTGCTTGTGTAATGTCTGATCTTTGTTTTGGAACCTGAATGCACCACAACAGAGAACTGACAAAAGGGTTAATGTTATTTAGAATTGGGCAAAGCAGAGTAACTTCTGACTGTCAGGATCTGTGTTCTGTTTATAGTTTTGTTGTTTTCTTTCTCCCGGCCCTCCAGTAGTTTTCCCTTGTAGTCTTGTGTATTTTCTGATTATTGTGTTTACGTGCTGTTCTCCCGGTTCTCATTGTGTCTCAGCTGTTGCTCGTTTCCCTCTCCCTCTCTTCTCCAGGTGTTTTTCATTCGTGTTGATTGCTTTCCTTTGTGTGGTGTCAGTATAAAAGGGTGTGTCAGTTATGTTTGAGTTGTCAGAGTGTCGCCTAACGTGCTGTGTGTTTCTCCTATCGTGTCCTCCGTGAATGTAAGTGTTTTGCTGCCTTGTCAGCCCTTTGATTTATCATTATTAAACGTATTACTTTTGAGTTTCGAGTCTCCCGTGCCTCCCTGCATCTTGGGTCCTGCCCCGAGCCTCTCAGCACATGACACTGACTGGCAGGTGTAATCAGACAACCTCAGGTGCGATGATGAGAGAACTTCCTTTGCAAGTAAATAAGGACATGAGATTGAGGACTGACCACCTGAAATAACCTCACCTGTTGGCGGAGGATCGAAGGTGAGTTTAATGTGACTGGGCTGAGAGCAGCTTTGGTTACTGACACAGGACAGAGCAGCAGCGAGGAGCGCTGATGTCATAGACGTGGGACACAGAGCTGAATATGTGGTCAAAACAGATCAGGTAATACATGGGTAATACATGGGTAATATACAGGTAATACATAGGTAATATACGGGTAATACATGGGTAATACATGGGTAATATACAGGTAATACATGGGTAATACATGGGTAATACATGGGTAATACATGGGTAATACACGGCCAATACGCAGGTAATACATGGGTAATACATGGGTAATATACAGGTAATACATGGGTAATACATGGGTAATACACGGCCAATACGCAGGTAATACATGGGTAATACATGGGTAATATACAGGTAATACATGGGTAATACATGGGTAATACACGGCCAATACGCAGGTAATACATGGGTAATACATGGGTAATATACAGGTAATACATGGGTAATACACGGCCAATACGCAGGTAATACATTGGTAATACATGGGTAATATACAGGTAATACATGGGTAATACATGGGTAATACACGGCCAATACGCAGGTAATACATGGGTAATACATGGGTAATATACAGGTAATACATGGGTAATACACGGCCAATACGCAGGTAATACATTGGTAATACATGGGTAATACACGGCCAATACGCAGGTAATACATGGGTAATACATGGGTAATATACAGGTAATACATGGGTAATACACGGCCAATACGCAGGTAATACATGGGTAATACATGGGTAATATACGGGTAATACATGGGTAATACATGGGTAATACATGGGTAATACATGGGTAATACACGGCCAATACGCAGGTAATACATGGGTAATACATGGGTAATATACAGGTAATACATGGGTAATACACGGCCAATACGCAGGTAATACATTGGTAATACATGGGTAATATACGGGTAATACATGGGTAATATACAGGTAATACATGGGTAATACATGGGTAATACACGGCCAATACGCAGGTAATACATTGGTAATACATGGGTAATATACAGGTAATACATGGGTAATACACGGCCAATACGCAGGTAATACATGGGTAATACATGGGTAATATATAGGTAATACATGGGTAATACATGGGTAATACACGGCCAATACGCAGGTAATACATGGGTAATACATGGGTAATATACAGGTAATACATGGGTAATACATGGCTAATACGCAGGTAATACATTGGTAATACATGGGTAATATACGGGTAATACATGGGTAATATACAGGTAATACATGGGTAATACATGGGTAATACACGGCCAATACGCAGGTAATACATGGGTAATACATGGGTAATATACAGGTAATACATGGGTAATACATGGGTAATACATGGGTAATACATGGGTAATACACGGCCAATACGCAGGTAATACATGGGTAATACATGGGTAATATACAGGTAATACATGGGTAATACACGGCCAATACGCAGGTAATACATGGGTAATACATGGGTAATATACAGGTAATACATGGGTAATACATGGGTAATACACGGCCAATACGCAGGTAATACATGGGTAATACATGGGTAATATACAGGTAATACATGGGTAATACACGGCCAATACGCAGGTAATACATGGGTAATACATGGGTAATATATGGGTAATACATGGGTAATACACGGCCAATACGCAGGTAATACATGGGTAATACATGGGTAATATACAGGTAATACATGGGTAATACATGGGTAATACACGGCCAATACGCAGGTAATACATGGGTAATACATGGGTAATATACAGGTAATACATGGGTAATACACGGCCAATACGCAGGTAATACATGGGTAATACATGGGTAATATACAGGTAATACATGGGTAATACATGGGTAATACACGGCCAATACGCAGGTAATACATGGGTAATACATGGGTAATATACAGGTAATACATGGGTAATACACGGCCAATACGCAGGTAATACATGGGTAATACATGGGTAATATACAGGTAATACATGGGTAATACATGGGTAATAGATGGGTAATACATGGGTAATACACGGCCAATACGTTGGTAATACATGGGTAATACATGGGTAATACATGGGTAATAAACAGGTAATACATGGGTAATACACGGCCAATACGCAGGTAATACATGGGTAATACATGGGTAATATACAGGTAATACATGGGTAATACACGGCCAATACGCAGGTAATACATTGGTAATACATGGGTAATATACAGGTAATACATGGGTAATACACGGCCAATACGCAGGTAATACATGGGTAATACATGGGTAATATACAGGTAATACATGGGTAATATACAGGTAATACATGGGTAATACATGGGTAATACACGGCCAATACGCAGGTAATACATGGGTAATACATGGGTAATATACAGGTAATACATGGGTAATACACGGCCAATACGCAGGTAATACATGGGTAATACATGGGTAATATACAGGTAATACATGGGTAATACACGGCCAATACGCAGGTAATACATGGGTAATACATGGGTAATATATGGGTAATACATGGGTAATACATGGGTAATACACGGCCAATACGCAGGTAATACATGGGTAATACATGGGTAATATACAGGTAATACATGGGTAATACACGGCCAATACGCAGGTAATACATTGGTAATACATGGGTAATATACAGGTAATACATGGGTAATACATGGGTAATACACGGCCAATACGCAGGTAATACATGGGTAATACATGGGTAATATACAGGTAATACATGGGTAATACACGGCCAATACGCAGGTAATACATGGGTAATACATGGGTAATATACAGGTAATACATGGGTAATACATGGGTAATACACGGCCAATACGCAGGTAATACATGGGTAATACATGGGTAATATACAGGTAATACATGGGTAATACATGGGTAATACACGGGTAATACACGGGTAATACATGGGTAATACATGGGTAATATACAGGTAATACATGGGTAATACATGGGTAATACACGGCCAATACGCAGGTAATACATGGGTAATACATGGGTAATATACGGGTAATACATGGGTAATACACGGGTAATACATGGGTAATACATGGGTAATACACGGCCAATACGCAGGTAATACATGGGTAATACATGGGTAATATACAGGTAATACATGGGTAATACACGGCCAATACGCAGGTAATACATGGGTAATACATGGGTAATACATGGGTAATACATGGGTAATATACAGGTAATACATGGGTAATACATGGGTAATACACGGCCAATACGCAGGTAATACATGGGTAATACATGGGTAATATACAGGTAATACATAGGTAATATACGGGTAATACATGGGTAATATACAGGTAATACATGGGTAATATATGGGTAATACATGGGTAATACACGGCCAATACGCGGTAATACATGGGTAATACATGGGTAATATACAGGTAATATATGGGTAATACATGGGTAATACACGGCCAATACGCAGGTAATACATGGGTAATACATGGGTAATATACAGGTAATACATGGGTAATACACGGCCAATACGCAGGTAATACATGGGTAATACATGGGTAATATACAGGTAATACATGGGTAATACATGGGTAATACACGGGCAATACGCAGGTAATACATGGGTAATACATGGGTAATATATGGGTAATACATGGGTAATACATGGGTAATATACAGGTAATACACAGGTAATACACGGCCAATACGTAGGTAATACATGGGTAATACATGGGTAATATACGGGTAATACATGGGTAATATACAGGTAATACATGGGTAATACATGGGTAATACACGGCCAATACGCAGGTAATACATGGGTAATACATGGGTAATATACAGGTAATACATGGGTAATACATGGGTAATACATGGGTAATACACGGCCAATACGCAGGTAATACATGGGTAATACATGGGTAATATACAGGTAATACATGGGTAATACACGGCCAATACGCAGGTAATACATGGGTAATACATGGGTAATATACAGGTAATACATGGGTAATACATGGGTAATACACGGCCAATACGCAGGTAATACATGGGTAATACATGGGTAATATACAGGTAATACATGGGTAATACACGGCCAATACGCAGGTAATACATTGGTAATACATGGGTAATATACGGGTAATACATGGGTAATATACAGGTAATACATGGGTAATACATGGGTAATACACGGCCAATACGCAGGTAATACATGGGTAATACATGGGTAATATACAGGTAATACATGGGTAATACACGGCCAATACGCAGGTAATACATGGGTAATACATGGGTAATATACAGGTAATACATGGGTAATACATGGGTAATACACGGCCAATACGCAGGTAATACATGGGTAATACATGGGTAATATACAGGTAATACATGGGTAATACATGGGTAATACATGGGTAATACATGGGTAATACACGGCCAATACGCAGGTAATACATTGGTAATACATGGGTAATACATGGGTAATACATGGGTAATACATGGGTAATACACGGCCAATACGCAGGTAATACATGGGTAATACATGGGTAATATACGGGTAATACATGGGTAATATACAGGTAATACATAGGTAATATACGGGTAATACATGGGTAATACACGGCCAATACGCAGGTAATACATGGGTAATACATGGGTAATATACAGGTAATACATGGGTAATACATGGGTAATACACGGCCAATACGCAGGTAATACATGGGTAATACATGGGTAATATACAGGTAATACATGGGTAATACACGGCCAATACGCAGGTAATACATGGGTAATACATGGGTAATATACAGGTAATACATGGGTAATACATGGGTAATACACGGCCAATACGCAGGTAATACATGGGTAATACATGGGTAATATACAGGTAATACATGGGTAATACACGGCCAATACGCAGGTAATACATTGGTAATACATGGGTAATATACGGGTAATACATGGGTAATATATGGGTAATACATGGGTAATACATGGGTAATACATGGGTAATACATGGGTAATATACAGGTAATACATGGGTAATACATGGGTAATACACGGCCAATACGCAGGTAATACATGGGTAATACATGGGTAATATACAGGTAATACATGGGTAATACATGGGTAATACACGGCCAATACGCAGGTAATACATGGGTAATACATGGGTAATATACGGGTAATACATGGGTAATATACAGGTAATACATGGGTAATACACGGCCAATACACAGGTAATACATGGGTAATACATGGGTAATATACAGGTAATACATGGGTAATACATGGGTAATACACGGCCAATACGCAGGTAATACATTGGTAATACATGGGTAATATACAGGTAATACATGGGTAATACATGGGTAATACACGGGTAATACATGGGTAATACATGGGTAATATATAGGTAATACATGGGTAATACATGGGTAATACACGGCCAATACGCAGGTAATACATGGGTAATACATGGGTAATATACAGGTAATACATGGGTAATACACGGCCAATACGCAGGTAATACATTGGTAATACATGGGTAATATACAGGTAATACATGGGTAATACATGGGTAATACACGGCCAATACGCAGGTAATACATGGGTAATACATGGGTAATACACGGGTAATACATGGGTAATACATGGGTAATATATGGGTAATACATGGGTAATACACGGCCAATACGCAGGTAATACATGGGTAATACATGGGTAATATACAGGTAATACATGGGTAATACATGGGTAATACACGGCCAATACGCAGGTAATACATGGGTAATATACAGGTAATACATGGGTAATACATGGGTAATACATGGGTAATACATGGGTAATATACGGGTAATACATGGGTAATATACAGGTAATACATGGGTAATACATGGGTAATACACGGCCAATACGCAGGTAATACATGGGTAATACATGGGTAATATACAGGTAATACATGGGTAATACACGGCCAATACGCAGGTAATACATGGGTAATACATGGGTAATATACAGGTAATACATGGGTAATACACGGCCAATACGCAGGTAATACATTGGTAATACATGGGTAATATACAGGTAATACATGGGTAATACATGGGTAATACACGGCCAATACGCAGGTAATACATGGGTAATACATGGGTAATATACAGATAATACACAGGTAATACACGGCCAATACGCAGGTAATACATGGGTAATAGAAAGGTAATATACTGGTAATACACAGGTAATATCAGTGGCGGCTGGCCAATAGAGGGCGCTAGGGCTCCACCCTCCCTATCAAAAAACATGATGTGGCAACAAATAAGTAATATTTATTTTCTTTTTTTTAATTTCATGTATTTAGAGTTAAAAACACATATTTATATTTATATACTGAGAAGATTGTATAAATTATTTCTGAAAGACAGAAATTACTTTGTAAAACATGATTTCCTGCTTCTTCACTTCTCATATGTCTAGTTCAGCTCTGGGACCCTGGAGAAAGCTCCCTCAGGAGGCGGGCTCTTAGATCGAATTAGCCAATAACAGATCTGCATTGCCAAACGGAAGAACTTAATTTAGCCAATCAACTGCGATTTTTGAAGCGCCCCAAACCATGTTAAATACCACGAGATTATCTGCTATCAAACAGCCGTTAAATGAGAAAGGAAAGCAGTCGAGGCTTCACTCGGAGCTAGCTGGATGTAGCTATGCTAACTGGGTTTGTGTAAAACAAGCAGCTCTGATCCTGGATGGTTACAGGAGTGAGGAGGGAAAATATAAAGAAGAGAACACCAGGAGACACATGGATAACAGAAGTAAGAACAATACACGGGCAATACACAGGTAATAAACAGGTAATACACGAGTAATACACAGGTAAATGATGGTAAACAGATCTGAGATTCCAAAGGTGTCACTTACAGAATCGTTGGCATGGCAGGCTGAAAGACAGGCAGGAACAAGGTAGAAGCAATGTCAAGCAGCTTTAAACAATCCAGCATCCATGTGATAAGAATCCAAGGAGAAAATCCAGAGTGGCGGGAAACAGGTGAACAAAGCAAAACAGACTGGAAGAGGTGAACAAATCTCTGGCTAGCGAAGCATGAGGCAGCTAATTCTACCTCCTCCCTTAAAGGGGCGGTGACAGGTGCAGGCAATGACAGGCTGATAGAGTTTATGTAATTACAGACATGAAACATGACAGCCTGGTGTGATGCGAAATGCAATTTCGAAATAAAAGAAATTAAATAACAGAAAGTAAAATATAAATTGTTGCTTAGAGGTAAACTTTGTTGGATTATTGATTTCGGATTTCCAGTCAGTCATTTCCAAATAAATGACAGGTTAAATATTTTATGGATTCAGTTGGGAGTGTTCAACCTTTCTCCATTTTACAGTATTTTACTACCCAGAATTAATTTAAATAAGTTTTAAAAACAAGACAATTTAAAAGGATTTTTAATACAACTCCACAACATTTATTAGTTATAATGTTTCATCTTCTATTATCAAATGCCCTCAAAAGTTTTATAATTTACCTTCTTGGTTCTTCATGTTTATGAAGTTGGAGTTTGTTTTTGTTTAATTTCTCAAGAAGATTTGCCAAAGTTAGG
Organism: Pachypanchax playfairii; assembly: GCA_006937955.1. Taxonomy (NCBI): domain Eukaryota; kingdom Metazoa; phylum Chordata; class Actinopteri; order Cyprinodontiformes; family Aplocheilidae; genus Pachypanchax; species Pachypanchax playfairii. The sequence goes on along the minus strand of SSNP01000149.1, from coordinate 912,039 downwards.
GCTATGGTGATTTTATTTTGAAAGGGTTTCGTGTTTCCTGTTCTATGTTTCTTGCTGTGTTTTAGGGTTAGGGTTAGCTGCTATACTGAATTGGCATAACAAATTAGCTTAACATATTTTTTTTCATGAACATTAAAAACGTTTTAACACAGCATGGATAAATATGGGGCGCCAAGTGTAAAATTTTCGTTATCTAGTGGAAATAGACTTTTTTTCATATTTAGCTTACTTTTTCCACACTTAGCACACTTTCATCAGATTTAAGCAGAAAATGTGTCTAAAAATCATCATAAACCAGCATGTTTGTATTGCGTGCATCTTTAAAAATTTAAATCCTAAATATGATATCTACATTTCAAATCTAAAACCTAAATGTTAAATCTAAAACTTAAATGTTAAATCTAAAACCTAAATGTTAAATCTAAATATTAAATCTCAATCTAAATAATATATGTTAAACCTAAATGTTAAATTTTAAATCTAAATGCTAAATCTAAATGTTAAGGAGGAAACACAGAAACAATAGAACATAATCAAGACACATAACACACGGGGAAAAACAGGAAGTACAATCGTTACCAAAATAAAACCAAAGCTGGAAACAAAGTTCAAAATATGATAAGATAACTTAACACCGGTACTGGGAGGAACTAAGGAGCACAGAAGAATAACTATCAACATAATCCCATAAAATAATAACTGAAATGTAAAACAAACCCACAGAACCTAAACCAACACAAAACCCCAGAGTCACAACAATTCTCTGTAGTGGGTCTCATCATTGTTGGACATGGGACCTGGGTGAAGAGTGCAGGACTGAGAACATAGCCCTGAGGTGTTCCAGGATCAGAGGTGTTGAGGATCAGAGAGTAGGATGTAGAATTCCCTGTTTTCACCATCTGGGGCCTGTTGGTAAGGAAACCTCCGAACCCGGCACAGTGTGATGCTGGTGGTTTTGGAGCTTCAAGGCCAGTGTATCCAGGGCGACGGTGTTGAAGGTCGAACTGAAGTCCACAAACAGCATCCTGGTGTAGGTGTTGGGATACTGCAGGTGAGTCAGGGCTGATTAAAGTGCCTGCGAGACAGCATCCTTTATGGAACGGTTCTCCCTGTAGATGCAGACTGTCCAAGCCAGCAGGGATGATGTCCTTAATGTGCTTCAGGAGGATCTGCTCAAATCACTTAATGATGACTGAGGTGAGAGTGACAGGTAATCATTGCAGCGACGATGCTTGTTTTCTTTGGTACTGGCACAATGGTGGAGGACTTTACGCAGACAGGAACCTGTAAGAGCTGCAGGGACAGGTTGAAGATGTCTAGAAAGAGTTCAGCCAGTTCATCTGCAAACTACAATTTAATTTATTAACTAAACATTTAGCTAGTAAATGTAACATTTATAAATAAATGAATAACAAGGTGAAAATGTGCATTTGAAAAATAAACCCCATTTTTTTCTCCTGACAGGCTAAATAACCAAAAATAATGCTGTTAGTATTTGACTGTGGAACTTTACAAATTGCACCCCATAATGACAGGGCATAAAATATTTAAATACATTTTATTATGTGGTGTTAAATACAACTCAACAGAAAATAGAAAAAGAGAGAATAGTGTTAAAATCAGTTAAAATCAGAAGGATTTCAGTTTGGAGAATCTGGAAGAATTTTTTAAGCTAGTCTACTTGGGGCAGAATCTCTTTAAGAATATTTTTTTTACATCTATAAACTCATATTCTAATGTTTTGTTGTCATTGTAAGTCTTGTTTTTGCTTCAGATAGTTGTGTAGCATCAGTTTTGCAACATGATAATGATCATTGAACATGTTTCTATGAAGTGCAGACTGTGTTACAGCATTACTTTAATAACCTGAACTTCTCCTTTAAATAATCCACTTTTAAAGTAAAAACACTTATAAAAGTGTTTTTAATTAACACAAAAGGCAGATATTGATGCCTGAGTAAGGATCTCCCTGTTTATATCTTTCTAGGTTTCTGTTGATTTGTTTCCCTGTTATAGTTTCATATTCTAACCGACTCAGATCTTATTCTGTTATTCAGTAGTAACTGAACTCTGTCCCCAGTTCTGAGTCACACCCAGCAGAGAGATCTGACTCGGTAATTTCTTTTAGACTAAGCAAATGTATGTGAGGTAAATGTGTGAGTTCAAAATTAATTCACTGGTCTTTCTAATTAACTGTGAAACCTACTAGTTTTGGTGCATATTGCATTTCCATCAGTGGCTCCAAAACCAGGCAACAGCATCACGCTGTCTAACCTAAACCCAGAACCATTCTTCCACAGGGATGTGTAATTCTAACAGTTCTGCTGTGTTTGCACCAGTGGAACATGCAGCTGCTCCAGAATCTGTGCTGACAGTGGAAACAGTTTGACCAAATATCTGTAAGCAGCAGAGACATATTTCATAGAAATACATCCAGATAAAAATGATGGCTGTGGAATGAGAACCCTGACAGTAACGAGCAGACTGCAGTGCATGTGACATCTGATTTCTTACCTCAACCAGATTTTCCTGAGTAACATGGTTTATTGTGAGCATGTAAATGTGATCATTAACTCTACACTCAGTTTGCATATTTAACTTGTTTGCATTGCAGTTTTTCTACTTTGTACTGAACTATAATTTAAAATCAGTTTCCATGCAGACCAGCATGCTAGTTGGGATTATTACATACATACATTCTAACATGAAAATAAGGTTGTGATCTCTCACATGCGCATCAGCACACACATTTACCCTGAACAAAACATTAACATCTAAGCATGTGAATTTTATTACCATCTGCTACACCATTTCATGGGGATATAAAACATGGCAGCACCCCTCGTACCTATAAACATGTCCTCATCAGGTATTCCTCCAGTGCAGGATTAGACCTTAACTTTCTACACCTGGAGGTAAATTCTACCTTTGCTGTCTTTGCTCATGGTTTTGCCTATATAACATTAATTTGACTTACTTTGCTGGCATTAACTGCAGTGCTGCTGCGATTTGTCACAGATCAGAGAGCCAAAACTTTAAATGTCCTGATGCCCCCCCATGTAACACAAGTCTGCACGCACTTCTTCATTTGACCCACTTTTCTCAATACTTTCCTGATGCATTTTGTATAACGACATTGAGGTGATGGATGTCGCCATCAGTCACACGCTAACATTAGAATAGGCCACTCCCACAAAAACCTGTCGTTCATAGATGACATCATGTTCCATTTCATGTGAATCAGGAACAGCCTTTAGAAACATGTGTGTGTTTATTTGTGTGTGTTTGTGTGTGTGTCTCTGTGTGTGCGTGCGTTCCTGTGTGTGCATGTGCTCGTAAGTGTGGGTTTTGTATTTCTGACCTCCTGGGGACCCGTTTCCTGACTTTTACTATCTTTCTGGGGTCCGAGGGTTCTTGTGGGGACCGAAGCCTGGTCCCCATGAGGGGGACTCCCCTTTTTAGGGTTAGGGGTTAGGTTTATAGGTATGGTGTGAATAGAGTTTTAGTTAGTCTTAGGGTTAGTTATAGATCAGTAATGGTTAAGGTTAGTAAAAGGGTTTGGGTTAGGTATAAATCTAGTTACTAAAATCAATGGAAGTCAATGGACGGTCCCCATAAGGATAACAAAACACACATGTGTGTGTGTGTGTGTGTGTGTGTGTGAGAAAGTGTGTGCATGTGTGTGAGTGTTTGTGTCTCTGTGTGTGCGTGCATACCTGTGTGTGCATGAGCGCGTAAGTGTGTGTGTGCATACGTGTGTGTGTTTATTTGTGTGTGTGTGCGTGTTTGTGTTAGGATAATTATTTTTCACCTTGTAGTGGTCATGTGAGGTGAAGGATAGTCTATTTCTAGAAGAATTCAGTAATCTGTTGCATGTTCGTTCTGCTCAGAGCTGAAAACATTATGATGGATGGAGGCTGACAAAAAAACAAGGTGTTATTCTGTTTTCTTACAGTCTCATGATAGTGTTACAGCATGTGTAGATGTTCACATGATGGCAGCTAAAGCCACTCAGCAGTGATAAATGATAGTGTGTGGTTGAGAAGCAAGCCGTCTTGTTCTTTGTGGTAATTTAACAGTTTGACAGTTTGGCCCTGGAAATGAAATCTGCTGGATTACAGTGTTACATCTCAGAGAGTTGTAGTTCAGGAAAGAAAATTAAACCTCTGAAGAAAAGAATGATGTGAGGATGAGTACGTGCTTCACCCTGATTTGCACATCTGGACAGTGTAAACATGTTAACACACTAACATTCTCCAGTGGAAACATCAAACAAATGAAACTTAAACAAATAAATTCTGTTGTCACAAGCAGAAACAGGAACATGCCTGTAGATACTGGTCTCATAGTATCAGCATAAAACTTCATGTCATGTTTGCATTTCAAATACTGTCTCATTGTAAGTAAATCATTCTATACCTGCCTGATCCAGATCAAAGGGAACTGAGGTCACTAATCCATTAAAAATACCACATAGACAGAAAAACATTTACACTCGTGGCCAAGATCAGAATCTTCAGTTAACACAACATGAATGTTTTTGGAACAAGTTCCTGGAGAAAATCCACACAGACATAAATCCTCCAGAAAGACTTCAACTGCAGATCAGACCCAGGACCTTCAAGCTGCAGCAGCATGAACTGCATCATCATGCAGCTAGCAAATCATCATCAATCATTAGCCTCGAGCTATCTAGCTTTTCAATCTAGTCATGTTTGACAACAAGCTAGCTAACAGTTTGTCCTTGATCTGTGTATTATTCAGAAATGAAAAGGTTTGGAGGATTTCTGATCTCCACTGACATGGTCTGGGAACAATCAGATGAGGAAAACTTGCATTAAAAACAAAGCAAAGGGAAATGTTTCAGCATCCCAAAACATTTTGGATAATATAAAGCTTCCATCTTTGTGGAAAACACTTTGTTCCCCAGTGCACAAAGCCAGGGCTGCAATAACACGGTTCTGTGTGGAAAGAACTTGCCTGTGCTTGCATGGAGCATCCATCCATCCATCCATCCATCCATCCATCCATCATCCATCATCCATCCATCCATCCATCCATCCATCCATCCATCCATCCATCCATCCATCCATCCATCCATCCATCCATCCATCCATCCATCCATCCATCCGTCCATACACCCAGTTGGTCCAGAGACAGCTAGAGGCAGTCTAGTTACTGCTGCTGCTCAACACCGAGAAGACCAAAGAGTTGATTGTGGACTTCAGGAGGAATGCTGGCCCACATCCATCCATCCATATCAAGGGGAGCGCAGGTATTGGAACAGCTTCTTCACTACAGCTGTCAGACTCCTGAACTCTGTCTCTTGACATCTGAACCACATTAAAACTCATGGAGTGAACACACACACATTAATACATATCACACAAATCTCAACTGCACTACTGTAAATACTGCATGGACAATCATACTGTACAATACAAAATAATAATTATAGTTCTACAGCTGTCTATTAATACTTAATACTAATGTGAGAAACCTGTTTATAGCCTGTATATTTTACATTATATTATAGTTATAGTATATTCATAATATGCCTTCATACTGTGTAAATTTGTAACATATCTACAATATATCTATTCTGTATATATCTGTATTTTTGCATCACTAATGTTTAAAGTTAATATTTTATATTATGCCACACCTTAGTTGTAAAAATAGTTATAGAAAAGTCCATCCATCCATCCATTCTCCTCCGCTTATCCGGGGCTGGGTCGTGGGGGCAGCAGTCTAAGCAGGGAAGCCCAGACTTCCCTCTTCCCAGCAGCATCAGCATGCTCCTCTAGGAGAACCCCGAGGCATTCCTGGAACAACCAAGAGAAATAGTCCCTCCAGCGCATCCTGGGTCTTCCTATGGGCTTCCTACAGGTGGGACATGCCCAGACCACCTCACCATGGAGACGTCCAGGAGGCATCCTGATCAGATGCCTGAGCCACCTCAACTGACTCCTCTTGATCAGGAGGAGCAGCGGCTCTACTCTGAGTCCCTCCCAGATGACAGAACTTCTCACTATATCTCTAAGTGAGAGCCCTGACACCCTGTGGAGAAAACTTATTTCAGCCACTTGTGTCTGCAATCTCGTCCTTACTGTCACTACCCAGAGCCCGTGACCATAGATGAGGGTAGGAACGTAGATTGACTGGTAAATCGAGAGCTTTTCTTTTTGGCTCAGCTCCCTCTGCACCAATCCACCTGTCAATCTTGCGCTTCAGTTTTCCCTCATTCGTGAACAAGACCCCGAGATATCTAAATTCCTCGACTTGAGGAAGGACCTCATCCCCGACCTGTAAAAGGCACTCTACCCTTTTCCAGCTCAAGACCATGGTCTCGGATTTGGAGGTGCTGATCCTGGCAGCTTCGCACTCGGCTGCAAATCACCCCAGTGAAAGTTGGAGATCACTGTCTGATGCAGCTAATAGAACCACATCATCTGCAAAGTGCAGAGACGCAATTCTGAGGCCCCCAAACTAGATCCCCTCAACACCTCGGCAGCACCTGGAAATTCTGTCCATGAAGGTTATGAACAGAACCGGTGGCAAATGACAACCTTGGCAGAGTCCAACTCCCACTGGAAATGAATTCAACTTACTGCCGGCAATGCGGACCAAACTCTGACACCGGTCGTAAAGAGACCTAACAGCCTGTATTAAAGGGCCCAGTACACCATTTGGAGCACCCTCCACAGGAATCCCAGAGGAACACAGTCAAACGCCTTCTCCAAATCCATAAAACACATGTAGACTGGTTGGGCGAACTCCCATGATCCCTCCAAGACCCTGCTGAGGGTGTAGCCCAGTGTTCCACAGCCAGGATGAAAACCACATTATTCCTATTGAATCCGAGCCTCAACTATCCAATGGATCCTCCTCTCCAGAACCCCCAAATAGACCTTCCCAGGGAGGCTTAGGAATGTGATCCCCCTATAGGTGGAGCACACCCTACGATCCCCCTTTTTGAAGAGGGGGACCACTACCCTAGTCTGCCAATCCAGAGGAACTGCCCCCGATGTCTAAGCGATGTTGCAGAGGCGTGTCAACCATGTCAACCCCACAACATCCAGAGCCTTGAGGCCAATCTCATCCACCCCTGGGGCCTTACCACCAAGGAGCTTTTTAACCAGCTCTGTGACTTCAGCCTCAGAGATTGGAGACCCCCCTTTTTTCCCCCGAGCCCTCAAACTCAGCTTCCTCGCTGGAAGACATGTCAGTGGAATTGAGGAGGTCTTCGAGAATCAAGAATAAGGTATTCCGCTTGGAATGCCGATACCTATCAGCTGCCTCCAGAGTCCCACAAGCCAGAAGGTCCCCATAAGGCTCTTTCCAGCTTGACAGCATTCCTCACCGCAGGTGTCCACCAGCGGGTTTGAGGGTTGCTACTGTGACAGGCACCAACAACCTTGCTTCCACAACTATGGTCAACCACCTTGGCAATGGAGGCACGGAACATGGTCCACTCAGACTCAATGTCCCTGCCTGTATCAGTTCAGCATCTTGTCTTCTTCATAGAGTCTTTGATCGTTTAGTGTATTAACCATTTTTGCCCACAGATGACAACATAACCTGACCCTCACCTGACCTGCACCTGATCCTCACCTGACCCTTACCTAACCATCACCTGATTCTCACTTGACCATTACCTCACTATCACCTGATCCTTACCTGACCCTCACCTGATCCTCACCTGACCCTTACCTAACCATCACCTGATTCTCACTTGACCATTACCTCACTATCACCTGATCCTTACCTGACCCTCATCTGACCATTACCTGACCATCACCTGATCCTTACCTGACCATCACCTGATCCTTACCTGACCATCACCTGATCCTTACCTGACCATCACCTGACCCCCACCTAACCATCACTTGACCCTCACCTGACCATCACCTGACCCCCACCTAGCCATCACTTGACCCTCACCTGATCCTCACCTGACCCTTACCTAACCATCACCTGATTCTCACTTGACCATTACCTCACTATCACCTGATCCTTACCTGACCCTCATCTGACCATTACCTGACCATCACCTGATCCTTACCTGACCATCACCTGATCCTTACCTGACCATCACCTGATCCTTACCTGACCATCACCTGACCCCCACCTAACCATCACTTGACCCTCACCTGACCATCACCTGACCCCCACCTAGCCATCACTTGACCCTCACCTGATCCTCACCTGACCCTTACCTAACCATCACCTGATTCTCACTTGACCATTACCTCACTATCACCTGATCCTTACCTGACCCTCATCTGACCATTACCTGACCATCACCTGATCCTCACCTGACTCTCACCTGACCCTAAACTGACCACCGCCTGGATAGGGGATTCAGATACTGGAATTGTCCTGACTCCCCCTCCTGCCTGCTCATACACCTGTAAGTTCACGCTCACAGAGGTTCTGATCTTCACCTGTTTACCTAACATGATTAGACGGGAGCAAGACATGAACTAAATCAGTCTTAGAGTGAGACAACACACAGACATGTACACACCTAAGTACACAAAACCAACTCATAAAACTTACAAACTAAACCCAATAAACACAAAAAACATCAAACTGTTACACTAATTTATAAAACACTAGTTATCATTTTAGATTGAAGAAATTAGAAAATTCTACTTGTTGTAATTTGTCAAATTTTTGACAAAGTTTTGGTTAAAAACAAGAAAGAAGAAAAAAAGAATCAGCACCCATGTGTTCTCAGTGATGAACAGGTGTTCAGTTCATCACTCAGTAACCTGCAGAATCCATTTCAAGCAGGATGTTTCATCATACAGCATGATGGACGGGTTGGACAGGAAGACCTGTCTTCCTTCTTTCAGTCTGAGTCATCTGCTTTAAAACAGTTATGTCACACTTTGAATGAACTGTTTGATCCATGATGTCAGATGTTGTTCTGTCTGTTCCAGTTCATGCACCTTATGAGCCTGTTGAGAGTCTTGTCTGTCAGAGTGGTGATGAAAGGCTGAAACCTGACGCCTTCATGCTCTGAATCATTCTGAATGTCTGGCACCCCACTGCTAACACAAGCTTGCGCACGCCGGGCATCAAAATAGGTGATTTGATCCAAAGATTACACAAAATCAAGGAGCAAAAGTCAAACAAGTTGTGGCAAATCTTTTTATGTACTGCTTCTTTTTTTTAAAGAGGCCATTTCATACAGATTTCAGGACTTTGTGGTTATTTCTTAAGTATTAACCAGTAATATGAAACATTTTATATCTAAAAAAATATCAGGAAACACTGATTAACAGACTTTTCAATCTGTCTGCGTTAAAATTCGGGTGGTTCCGGCTCCTTCAGTCAGGCTGTTTCAGCTGCTTCTTCAGCAGCTCGTTCATATTCATTATTCTAATTTGCTGGACTCTGATTGGCTAACAAACTAGCCTATGAGAGCAAGGAATACTGTTTCCTGCCCCGCTGCACATGGCAACATCAGACGTTGTGTCTTCCTGTTTGTTACATCTAATGCTAACAGCTTTTAGCCAGCAGCATGCTAGGTGTTATGCTAACAGCTTTTAGCCAGCAGCATGCTAGGCGTGGTTTCAACTGCAGGAGCTGATGAATACTAACGAACAAAGGAGTTGTGATGTAACAGATACAGGCCGTTAGAACTCAGGAGAACTCGGGTTTTATCGCCACCTGCGTAGTTTGAGAGATTAAAACTGAAAGAGAAGTTGTTGACCTGTTTTCACCCACTATGAAGGTAAGAACACCTGTGGAGCTAAAATATTCAACAGAAACCTCAGAAACACTGTTTTTAATGGAAGGGACTCTTTAAAACACTGAAGCCAACGTTACAAGCGTGTGATCAGTTAGAACTGTTGCAACATACTAATGCATCATCATCTCTGTGTGTCTCAGCCATGTAGAAAGAAAACACTTTAATCTGTAATCGTGAAGTGAAAATTGGTTTTTCACAGTTTCCAAAACCAGAAACTCATTACATGATCATCCTAAAATGTCAAATGTTCAGAATCTTCAAATCTTCATGATTAAAACATTATTAAAAACCTACAAAAATAATGTGCAGTACATTGCAGAACTTAGTCACCATCATTTCTTTATGGTTCTCACATGATGAACCAAACTTTCTGTAATTATTTAAAATCAGCATGTGAAAAAGGACCCGATGTTCAAACAAAGACTGATATAAAAATACGTATATTTACTGGTATAAAGATAAAAATGTGGATTTCTGTCTCGTGTGTTTTTTAAATGTTTTCTTGCTTCTCAGATAGTTAGTAAAGAACAAATAAATTATTTCATATGACAGATGACACGGTCACAGCTGGTTAAAGACATGTTGGTGTCATCCAGGCAGGCATTTTTAATGAGAGACAAGCTAAGCTATGGTTCAGCTATGCAGCTTCCTGTGTGAGTCAGAGATTCTTTGTTTTGATTATCTTCATTTAAAAGTAAAAACTTTGTTGCAGATTTTAATTTCAGGATCATTTCACCAGCAGATGACCAAGAAAATCATCTACATCCAAATTAAAACCGATCAGTGGGGTTGTTTCCTAATTTGAATCTGCCAGAGAGTGTGACGCGGCGTCCTCAGGAGACAGAGCTGCTGATGATTTGACAAGTGTGACATTTACAAATAAATCTCTGGAGGAAACACACAGTTTCCCTCCCTGTATGAAGACAAACCTGAAGACATGATTGTCAGCGCGTTGCAGCCTTCCTGGTGACATCTGTTTCCCGTGTCACTTTCATCTCATCACTTCATGTATTATGTAACGTTCACCTTCAGGCTTGACGGACTGATCTGTGTCCATGTAAACTCTGTATACAGTCATCTGAGAACCAGGTCTCCCCAGACCACGTTCCACCAGATGGTTCCTCCTGCTGTTAACTAGATGCTTCTTTTTAGGATTTTTCCATCAATCACATCGATGCTCCAGCTTCAAGCTGCTCTGTTCTTTTCTGCATCGTTTAATATGAATATGAAGCTGTTTATGAGAAATAAAACAGGTTTTACATGAAGAATTGCTCAGACTAAAAGAAAGAAATGTTTTAGTAAGAACTGCTCCAGGACTTCTCACCTGATGGTAAAGAGACCTTTAAAGAACCCGTGGAAGTGGCTTCAGCGCTTTGAGCACGTTGTACTCTGTAATTTCTTCAAAAAGCTTTTTCTCTTCACATGTTCAGAGTTTTGGCCGTTCAGCTTCATTCACAGAACTACAGCAGTACAGCTGAGTCTTAAAATAACTGCTGAAGGATCAGCAGCACGTCCAGTTCATTAACTGGGAGATGAAGTGTAAGTCAAATTTGAAATCAGAAGACGAGGACGAGCAATTTCCTATCAGACATTTTACACATAATTAACAGTCAGATTGATGTACTTTGATTGCAGTAAACTATCATTCAACACCCGAGTCACAGCAGCACAAGTGGTCCTCACTACAGTAATCAGGAATCTTAGGAAATATCATGTGACATGGAGCTGAGCCCACCTCCCTGCACCCTCCTGCACCTCCCTGCACCCTCCTGCACCTCCCTCCACCCTCCTGCACCTCCCTGCACCTCCCTACACCGTCCTGCACCTCCCTGCACCTCCCTGCACCCTCCTGCACCTCCCTGCACTTCCCTAGACCGTCCTGCACCTCCCTGCACCTCCCTGCACCCCCCTGCACCTCCCTGCACCCTCCTGCACCTCCCTGCACCCTCCTGCACCTCCCTCCACCCTCCTGCACCTCCCTGCACCCTCCTGCACCTCCCTGCATCTCCCTACACCCTCCTGCACCTCCCTGCACCTCCCTGCACCCTCCTGCACCTCCCTACACCCTCCTGCACCTCCCTGCACCCCCCTGCACCTCCCTGCATCTCCCTGCACCCTCCTGCACCTCCCTACACCCTCCTCCACCTCCCTGCATCTCCCTGCACCCTCCTGCACCTCCCTACACCCTCCTGCACCTCCCTACACCCTCCTGCACCTCCCTACACCCTCCTGCACCTCCCTACGCCCTCCTGCACCTCCCTGCACCTGCCTCCACCCCCCTGCATCTCCCTGCACCCTCCTGCACCTCCCTGCATCTCCCTACACCCTCCTGCACCTCCCTGCACCTCCCTCCACCCTCCTGCACCTCCCTGCACCTCCCTGCACCCTCCTGCACCTCTTTCCACCTTCCTGCACCTCCCTGCACTTCCCTACACCCTCCTGCACCTCCCTGCATCTCCCTACACCCTCCTGCACCTCCCTGCACCTCCCTCCACCCTCCTGCACCTCCCTGCACTTCCCTAGACCGTCCTGCACCTCCCTGCACCTCCCTCCACCCTCCTGCACCTCCCTGCACCTCCCTGCACCTCCCTGCACCCTCCTGCACCTCCCTACACCCTCCTGCACCTCCCTACACCCTCCTGCACCTCCCTACACCCCCCTGCACCTCCCTGCACCCTCCTGCACCTCCCTGCATCTCCCTGCACCCTCCTGCACCTCCCTACACCCTCCTCCACCTCCCTGCATCTCCCTACACCCTCCTGCACCTCCCTGCACCTCCCTCCACCCTCCTGCACCTCCCTGCACCCTCCTGCACCTCCCTGCACCCTCCTGCACCTCCCTGCACCTCCCTCCACCCTCCTGCACCTCCCTCCACCTTCCTGCACCTCCCTGCACTTCCCTAGACCGTCCTGCACCTCCCTGCACCTCCCTGCACCCTCCTGCACCTCCCTGCATCTCCCTACACCCTCCTGCACCTCCCTGCACCTCCCTCCACCCTCCTGCACCTCCCTGCACCCTCCTGCACCTCCCTCCACCCTCCTGCACCTCCCTGCACTTCCCTAGACCGTCCTGCACCTCCCTGCACCTCCCTGCACCCTCCTGCACCTCCCTGCACTTCCCTAGACCGTCCTGCACCTCCCTGCACCTCCCTGCACCCTCCTGCACCTCCCTACACCCTCCTGCACCTCCCTACACCCTCCTGCACCTCCCTACACCCTCCTGCACCTCCCTACGCCCTCCTGCACCTCCCTGCACCTCCCTCCACCCTCCTGCACCTCTTTCCACCTTCCTGCACCTCCCTGCACTTCCCTACACCCTCCTGCACCTCCCTGCATCTCCCTGCACCCTCCTGCACCTCCCTACACCCTCCTGCACCTCCCTACACCCTCCTGCACCTCCCTACACCCTCCTGCACCTCCCTGCACCTCCCTGCACCTCCCTCCACCCTCCTGCACCTCCCTGCACCCTCCTGCACCTCCCTGCATCTCCCTACACCCTCCTGCACCTCCCTGCATCTCCCTCCACCCTCCTGCACCTCCCTGCACCCTCCTGCACCCCCCTGCATCTCCCTACACCCTCCTGCACCTCCCTACACCCCCCTGCACCTCCCTGCATCTCCCTGCACCCTCCTGCACCTCCCTCCACCCTCCTGCACCTCCCTGCACTTCCCTAGACCGTCCTGCACCTCCCTGCACCTCCCTGCACCCTCCTGCACCTCCCTGCACCCTCCTGCACCTCCCTGCACCCTCCTGCACCTCCCTGCACCTCCCTCCACCCTCCTGCACCTCCCTGCACCCTCCTGCACCTCCCTGCATCTCCCTGCACCCTCCTGCACCTCCCTGCATCTCCCTACACCCTCCTGCACCTCCCTGCACCTCCCTCCACCCTCCTGCACCTCCCTCCACCCTCCTGCACCTCCCTGCGCCCTCCTGCACCTCCCTGCACCTCCCTCCACCCTCCTGCACCTCTTTCCACCTTCCTGCACCTCCCTGCACTTCCCTAGACCGTCCTGCACCTCCCTGCACCTCCCTGCACCCTCCTGCACCTCCCTGCACCTCCCTGCACCCCCCTGCACCCTCCTGCACCTCCCTACACCCTCCTGCACCTCCCTACACCCTCCTGCACCTCCCTGCACCCTCCTGCACCTCCCTACACCCTCCTCCACCTCCCTGCATCTCCCTACACCCTCCTGCACCTCCCTGCACCTCCCTCCACCCTCCTGCACCTCCCTGCACCCTCCTGCACCTCCCTGCACCTCCCTCCACCCTCCTGCACCTCCCTGCACCCTCCTGCACCTCCCTGCATCTCCCTACACCCTCCTGCACCTCCCTGCATCTCCCTACACCCTCCTGCACCTCCCTGCACCTCCCTCCACCCTCCTGCACCTCCCTACGCCCTCCTGCACCTCCCTGCACCTCCCTCCACCCTCCTGCACCTCTTTCCACCTTCCTGCACCTCCCTGCACTTCCCTACACCCTCCTGCACCTCCCTGCATCTCCCTACACCCTCCTGCACCTCCCTGCACCTCCCTCCACCCTCCTGCACCTCCCTGCACCCTCCTGCACCTCCCTGCATCTCCCTACACCCTCCTGCACCTCCCTGCATCTCCCTGCACCCTCCTGCACCTCCCTGCACCCTCCTCCACCTCCCTGCATCTCCCTACGCCCTCCTGCACCTCCCTGCACCTCCCTCCACCCTCCTGCACCTCTTTCCACCTTCCTGCACCTCCCTGCACTTCCCTACACCCTCCTGCACCTCCCTGCATCTCCCTGCACCCTCCTGCACCTCCCTACACCCTCCTCCACCTCCCTGCATCTCCCTACACCCTCCTGCACCTCCCTGCACCCTCCTGCACCTCCCTGCATCTCCCTACACCCTCCTGCACCTCCCTGCATCTCCCTACACCCTCCTGCACCTCCCTGCACCTCCCTCCACCCTCCTGCACCTCCCTGCACCCTCCTGCACTCTGACCCACTCTGGGCTTTTTATAGACAGATTTCTCCTCCAGAAGTCACTGTGCCATCTACAGCAAGGACTGGACACATCTTACCCCCCCCCCCCCCCCCCCCCCCCCCTCTTCCCCCCCCCCCCCCCCCCCCCCCCCCCCCCCCCCCCCCCCCCCCCC
>SSNP01000149.1:886468-897100 GCA_006937955.1 Pachypanchax playfairii | reverse complement strand
CGCACCTCCCTACACCCACCTGCACCTCCCTGCACCTCCCTACACCCTCCTGCACCTCCCTGCACCTCCCTGCACCTCCCTGCACCTCCCTCCACCTCCCTGCACCCCCCTGCACCTCCCTACACCCTCCTGCACCTCCCTGCATCTCCCTACACCCTCCTGCACCTCCCTGCATCTCCCTACACCCTCCTGCACCTCCCTGCACCTCCCTCCACCCTCCTGCACCTCCCTACACCCTCCTGCACCTCCCTGCACCCCCTGCACCTCCCTACACCCTCCTGCACCTCCCTGCACCTCCCTCCACCCTCCTGCACCTCCCTGCACCCTCCTGCACCTCCCTGCATCTCCCTACACCCTCCTGCACCTCCCTGCATCTCCCTACACCCTCCTGCACCTCCCTGCACCTCCCTCCACCCTCCTGCACCTCTTTCCACCTTCCTGCACCTCCCTGCACTTCCCTACACCCTCCTGCACCTCCCTGCACCTCCCTCCACCCTCCTGCACCTCCCTACACCCTCCTGCACCTCCCTGCATCTCCCTACACCCTCCTGCACCTCCCTGCACCTCCCTCCACCCTCCTGCACCTCTTTCCACCTTCCTGCACCTCCCTGCACCTCCCTACACCCTCCTCCACCTCCCTGCATCTCCCTACACCCTCCTGCACCTCCCTGCACCTCCCTCCACCCTCCTGCACCTCCCTGCACCCTCCTGCACCTCCCTCCACCCTCCTGCACCTCCCTGCACCCTCCTGCACCTCCCTGCATCTCCCTACACCCTCCTGCACCTCCCTACGCCCCCTGCACCCCCCTGCACCTCCCTCCACCCTCCTGCACCTCTTTCCACCTTCCTGCACCTCCCTGCACTTCCCTACACCCTCCTGCACCTCCCTGCATCTCCCTGCACCCTCCTGCACCTCCCTGCACCTCCCTGCACCCTCCTGCACCTCCCTGCACCTCCCTCCACCCTCCTGCACCTCCCTGCACCCTCCTGCACCTCCCTGCATCTCCCTACACCCTCCTGCACCTCCCTGCATCTCCCTACACCCTCCTGCACCTCCCTGCACCTCCCTCCACCCTCCTGCACCTCCCTACACCCTCCTGCACCTCCCTACACCCTCCTGCACCTCCCTACACCCTCCTGCACCTCCCTGCACCTCCCTACACCCTCCTGCACCTCCCTGCATCTCCCTACACCCTCCTCCACCTCCCTGCACCTCCCTGCACCCCCCTGCACCTCCCTGCACCCTCCTGCACCTCCCTGCACCTCCCTACACCCTCCTGCACCTCCCTGCACCCTCCTGCACCTCCCTGCATCTCCCTACACCCTCCTCCACCTCCCTGCACCTCCCTACACCCTCCTGCACCTCCCTGCACCTCCCTCCACCCTCCTGCACCTCCCTGCACCCTCCTGCACCTCCCTACACCCTCCTGCACCTCCCTACGCCCTCCTGCACCTCCCTGCACCTCCCTCCACCCTCCTGCACCTCTTTCCACCTTCCTGCACCTCCCTGCACTTCCCTACACCCTCCTGCACCTCCCTGCATCTCCCTGCACCCTCCTGCACCTCCCTACACCCTCCTCCACCTCCCTGCATCTCCCTACACCCTCCTGCACCTCCCTGCACCTCCCTCCACCCTCCTGCACCTCTTTCCACCTTCCTGCACCTCCCTGCACTTCCCTACACCCTCCTGCACCTCCCTGCATCTCCCTGCACCCTCCTGCACCTCCCTGCACCTCCCTCCACCCTCCTGCACCTCCCTGCACCCTCCTGCACCTCCCTACACCTCCTGCACCTCCCTACACCCTCCTGCACCTCCCTACGCCCTCCTGCACCTCCCTGCACCTCCCTCCACCCTCCTGCACCTCCCTGCACCTCCTGCACCCTCCTGCACCTCCCTACACCCTCCTGCACCTCCCTGCATCTCCCTACACCCTCCTGCACCTCCCTGCACCTCCCTCCACCCTCCTGCACCTCCCTGCACCCTCCTGCACTCTGACCCACTCTGGGCTTTTTATAGACAGATTTCTCCTCCAGAAGTCACTGTGCCATCTACAGCAAGGACTGGACACATCTTACCCCCCCCCCCCCCAACACCCAGCATCTCCAGATGGTAGGAGACAAAGAGACAGACAGACTATCAGCTGTTGGAGTTAGATCTGCAGCCAAACTGCAGGGAACGAGTTGGACGATGTCTTCAGACGAGTGTTCAGAGTTTATGTGGTTTCTGCTGGTTTCACCGTCTCCATAAGACTTTCACTTCTTTCATGTCCAATGTCAGCTCCAGGAACAAAACGCTGTTTCAGAGAACATGGAACAGAGAACATGGAACGTTCCAGGTAGTTTCAGAGAACATGGAACATTCCAGGTAGTTTCAGAGAACATGGAACGTTCCAGGTAGTTTCAAAGAACATGGAACAGAGAACATGGAACGTTCCAGGTAGTTTCAGAGAACATGGAACAGAGAACATGGAACGTTCCAGGTAGTTTCAAAGAACATGGAACAGAGAACATGGAACGTTCCAGGTAATTTCAGAGAACATGGAACAGAGAACATGGAACAGAGAACATGGAACGTTCCAGGTAGTTTCAAAGAACATGGAACAGAGAACATGGAACGTTCCAGGTAGTTTCAAAGAACATGGAAAGAGAACATGGAACGTTCCAGGTAGTTTCAAAGAACATGGAACAGAGAACATGGAACGTTCCAGGTAATTTCAGAGAACATGGAACAGAGAACATGGAACATTACAGGTAGTTTCAAAGAACATGGAACAGAGAACATGGAACGTTCCAGGTAATTTCAGAGAACATGGAACAGAGAACATGGAACATTACAGGTAGTTTTAGAGAACATGGAACGTTCCAGGTAGTTTCAAAGAACATGGAACAGAGAACATGGAACAGAGAACATGGAACGTTCCAGGTAGTTTCAGAGAACATGGAACAGAGAACATGGAACGTTCCAGGTAGTTTCAAAGAACATGGAACAGAGAACATGGAACGTTCCAGGTAGTTTCAGAGAACATGGAACAGAGAACGTGGAACATTCCAGGTAGTTTCAGAGAACATGGAACAGAGAACATGGAACGCTCCAGGTAGTTTCAAAGAACATGGAACAGAGAACATGGAACGTTCCAGGTAGTTTCAGAGAACATGGAACAGAGAACATGGAACAGAGAACATGGAACGTTCCAGGTAGTTTTAGAGAACATGGAACGTTCCAGGTAATTTCAGAGAACATGGAACAGAGAACATGGAACAGAGAACATGGAACGTTCCAGGTAATTTCAGAGAACATGGAACAGAGAACATGGAACATTACAGGTAGTTTCAGAGAACATGGAACGCTCCAGGTAGTTTCAGAGAACATGGAACGTTCCAGGTAGTTTCAAAGAACATGGAACAGAGAACATGGAACGTTCCAGGTAGTTTCAGAGAACATGGAACAGAGAACATGGAACGTTCCAGGTAGTTTCAAAGAACATGGAACAGAGAACATGGAACGTTCCAGGTAGTTTCAGAGAACATGGAACAGAGAACATGGAACAGAGAACATGGAACGTTCCAGGTAGTTTTAGAGAACATGGAACGTTCCAGGTAATTTCAGAGAACATGGAACAGAGAACATGGAACAGAGAACATGGAACGTTCCAGGTAGTTTCAAAGAACATGGAACAGAGAACATGGAACGTTCCAGGTAATTTCAGAGAACATGGAACAGAGAACATGGAACATTACAGGTAGTTTCAGAGAACATGGAACGCTCCAGGTAGTTTTAGAGAACATGGAACGTTCCAGGTAGTTTTAGAGAACATGGAACGTTCCAGGTAGTTTCAAAGAACATGGAACAGAGAACATGGAACAGAGAACATGGAACGTTCCAGGTAGTTTCAGAGAACATGGAACAGAGAACATGGAACGTTCCAGGTAGTTTCAAAGAACATGGAACAGAGAACATGGAACGTTCCAGGTGGCTGTTTGCTGAAAAGCCTTGTTTTGTGTTTTTTACCTTAACGTGCTGATATGAGATGTAACTAATTAGAACCCATAGACCTGATCAGTTTTAGTTCAATGTACAGTATGAGTCATGTTATTTATCTAAAATACATCAAAAAGCTGGTAACAAGATGTAAATGCATAAAAATCCCCTTCATTCTTCTTCTAACAGCATCTGTAGACGTGAACATGCAGCTGAGACAAACATCCACCTGCTGTTAGCTAATGGATGTTATCCAGCTAGCTACATGCGCAGATAAATTTAGTATTTCTATTGTTACTGTCATGATGCGTTTGCTGAAAACAAACAAAACAATATTTATTTTATCCACTATTTCAGAAAGAGAACAAGTTCTAATGTGATTTGTGATCCAACAGAGCAGAACGTTTTCAGCAATCCTACATCAGATGGTAGATTGGTCTAATCTTCATACAGCAAACCAGATTTTATTTAAAAAAAGGTACAAGCAAAAAATCAATAACACTCAGCATGGCTCTTCTGCAAACTTCTCTCAAGAACTTTTACTCATTATTAAAAAATTCTAGGATTTATACTTGATATTTTTACTGTTGTTTGACAATAATACAGAAATTGTTAGAACAGATTGTATCAGAGTGGCAGAGTGATAGAATCTCCCTTATAAAGGGACAGGTGTGGTGAGATATTCACAGGTGAGACAGATAGTGTTGATAATGATATGTCCATGATGTTCTTTATTTTTCAACTTAAAAGACTCCAGATCAGTCTGAAAAGACCCAGGGCCTGATTTAAAATTGTTCACGGCAAACATTTTGCTCCAAGGGCGTGTTCCTGATGTGCAGGTGATCTACTAAGACTGCTCATATAATTGATAACAGGTGCAAACAGCAATATTTAAACTGGAAAAGCACTCGGAGAGCGCAGACCTCCACCAAGTGGACATATTATAGAAAGTACTATGTCTGTATCATTAAATGTTTATTGACCATCACTTAATTGGATTTATGCAGCCCCACCCAAAAAATATTTCACCAGCTGCCACTGATGATAATGTATTTCCATGAGAGCAAGTTTCTATTATTAACATTTTCAAGTTTATGAAGAGAATTCTAATCTGGATGTGTTCAAAACAAAATCCCAGCAGATTTTATTTAATCTAAAATTATTTGTAGAAGTGTTTTTTTTTTCAGTATTACAGATTCAAAGATCTGAAAGTTTAACTTAAAACAGCATGTCACTAAAGTAAATAAATAATGAATATATTTTAATAGCTGTTTTAGGGTTAGGGTATAATTGAGCAAACCACCACACACTGTCTCGTTTAGTCCTCCATCAGGGACATGATGACACATCAAGCAGAGAGTGACATCTGGAAACGATGGACAGTAAAGTGTGAAACAGACTCAGCTCAGTCTGTGTTTGTGTTTGCAGCGCTGCACGCAGCCCCAGGGCTCAGATGTTTGAGTCTGAATCAAGGAAAATTACGATAAGCCCGGGGCTAATTTTGTTCATACAGATTTTCCTGTCAGTGTAGATTTAAACTGTTGTTTCTTCAGTCTTAGAGAATTTGCATGCTGAGGATAGGGGGATTTAAACTGCCTGCAACAGTTGATCATTTAGCGTCATCAGACAGGGATTTATTTATTCGTAGCAATCTGGCTGACACTAATTTGTTTTTGTTTGTTATGTTTTATAAAGAATGCTCCAACGAAGTCATCTAGTGTCAAAAATACATTATTATACATGTTTATATGTTTGTTTTTAAGCAGAAACACCAGACGACAATTTAAATATACAGAAAAGGTTCGTGTGTGTGATTTCTATAGAGACATGAGTTCCCTGTTTCTGAGCTGCACCATTCTATTTGATTATAGCTTATCTACACTGCACAAAATAGCTAAATCAAATCATACTGGGGTTGGTTCTTATTGTTTACGCTCAGTCCACCTGCTACACAAACAAACTACAGAATAAATTGGCACAGACGTATGATCCCTCTCGGAGCAGGCTGAGTAAACATCTGAGCTCTTCTTATTAAGCACTTCCAGCACTGGCATTGTTTAAACTTTGCTACACTGGAAAGAAATTGTTCAGTCCTGATCAAATTTTTCTTTTAATGGTAAAATTACTATAAAAACCTTGAACCCACTGAATACCAGAGCTGGCTTTGTATTAAAAGCTACTTGTAATAATTTCATATTCAATGCCTGAGCAAATTCAGCAGGGAGGAACTTAAAACATCACATTAAAGCAAAGTGCAGACTACACAACATCAATAACACTCTAAAATAAAAAATGTAATCAGCTGTGCATCAGAGTGATGATAAACTAGTGACTTAGAATTCATGCTATAAGGTTTCACATAGCTGAAACTATCAAATATACAGTGGGGCAAAAAAGTATTTAGTCAGCCACCAATTGTGTAAGTTCTCCCACTTAAAAAGATCAGAGAGGCCTGTAATTTTCATCATAGGTATACCTCAACTATGAGAGACAAAATGAGGAAAAAAAATCCAGAAAATCACATTGTCTGATTTTTAAAGAATTTATTTGCAAATTATGGTGGAAAATAAGTATTTGGTCAATAACGAAAGTTAATCTCAATACTTTGTTATATAGCCTTTGTTGGCAATGACAGAGGTCAAACGTTTTCTGTAAGTCTTCACAAGGTTTTCACACACTGTTGCTGGTATTTTGGCCCATTCCTCCATGCAGATCTCCTCTAGAGCAGTGATGTTTTGGGGCTGACGCTGGGCAACACGGACTTTCAACTCCCTCCAGAGATTTTCTATGGGGTTGAGATCTGGAGACTGGCTAGGCCACTCCAGGACCTTGAAATGCTTCTTACGAAGCCACTCCTTCGTTGCCCGGGCGGTGTGTTTGGGATCATTGTCATGCTGAAAGACCCAGCCACGTCTCATTTTCAATGCCCTTGCTGATGGAAGGAGGTTTTCACTCAAAATCTTACGATACATGGCCCCATTCATTCTTTCCTTTACACGGATCAGTCGTCCTGGTCCCCTTGCAGAAAAACAGCCCCAAAGCATGATGTTTCCACCCCCATGCTTTACAGTAGGTATGGTGTTCTTTGGATCCAACTCAGCATTCTTTCCCCTCCAAACACGACAAGTTGAGTTTCTACCAAAAAGTTCTATTTTGGTTTCATCTGACCATATGATGTTCTCCCAATCCTCTTCTGGATCATCCAAATGCTCTCTAGCAAACCGCAGACGGGCCTGGACGTGTCGTGGCTTCAGCAGGGGGACACGTCTGGCACTGCAGGATTTGAGTCCCTGGCGGCGTAGTGTGTTACTGATGGTAGCCTTTGTTACTTTGGTCCCAGCTCTCTGCAGGTCATTCACTAGGTCCCTCCGTGTGGTTCTGGGATTTCTGCTCACCGTTCTTGTGATCATTTTGACCCCACGGGGTGAGATCTTGCGTGGAGCCCCAGATCGAGGGAGATTATCAGTGGTCTTGTATGTCTTCCATTTTCTAATAATTGCTCCCACAGTTGATTTCTTCACACCAAGCTGCTTACCTATTGCAGATTCAGTCTTCCCAGCCTGGTGAAGGTCTACAATTTTGTTTCTGGTGTACCTTTGACAGCTCTTTGGTCTTGGCCATAGTGGAGTTTGGAGCGTGACTGTTTGAGGTTGTGGACAGGTGTCTTTTATACTGATAACGAGTTCACACAGGGGCCATTAATACAGGTAACGAGTGGAGGACCGAGGAGCCTCTTAAAGAAGTTACAGGTCTGTGAAAGCCAGAAATCTTACTTGTTTGTAGGTGACCAAATACTTATTTTCCACCATAATTTGCAAATAAATTCTTTAAAAATCAGACAATGTGATTTTCTGGATTTTTTTTCCTCATTTTGTCTCTCATAGTTGAGGTATACCTATGATGAAAATTACAGGCCTCTCTGATCTTTTTAAGTGGGAGAACTTACACAATTGGTGGCTGACTAAATACTTTTTTGCCCCACTGTATAAACTGTATTAATCATACTTTAAAAACAATCAAATGTGCAACAATCACAGTGATTTGATTATTTGTCAGTAACATCCATCAGGTGTATCACAGGGCCACATACAGACAGAAAACCAGTCACACACATTGGGTCAATTTAGAGATGCCAGTTAACTTAAAGAGTCCATTTCATACAAATTTCAGGACTTTGTGGTTATTTCTTAAGTATTAACCAGTAATATGAAACATTTATATCTAAAAAACATCAGGAAACACTGATTAACAGACCTTTCAATCTGTCTGCGTTAAAATTCGGGTGGTTGCGGCTCATTCCGTCAGGCCTCGAGCAACAGCTCATTCATATTCATTATTCAAATGTGCTGGACTCTGATTGGCTAACAAACTAGCCTATGAGAGCAAAGAATACTGTTTCCTGCCCCGCTGTGCATGGCAACATCAGATGGCGTGTCTTCCTGTTTGCTATGTCTTATGCTAACAGCTTTTAGCCAGCAGCATGCTAGGTCTTATGCTAACAGCTTTTAGCCAGCAGCATGCTAGGCGTGATTTCAACTGCAGGAGCTGATGAATACTAACAAACAAAGGTTTCCTGCAAAGTAATTTCTGTCTTTCAGAAATCATTTATACACTCTTCTAAGTATATAAATATACATGAGAGTTTTTAAATCTAAATACATTTAATAAAAAAAAGAAAAGAAATATTTCTTATTTGTTGCCACATCATGTTTTTGATAGGGAGGGCGGCGCTGTAGCGCCCTCTACTGACCAGCCGCCACTGATTAAATCATCTAGTGAATCTGTTTTAGGACTAGAGACGATTTCTTGGTTGTAAAATGATCAAAGGTAAAAACTTTGTATATTTCTTAGAAGTAACGATGTTTGTGTTTTACTACTGACTGGATTTACAAGAGCTTGATTTACTGTGATTGGCTAAAGACAAATCATAATAGACAGACACTTGCTGGCTCGTCCTCCAATCAGATTAAAGTATTATATCTGATGTCCCTCCCTTTTATTGACGGTTTCATATGGAGCAGTTCCAGATCTACACTGGGAGAAATAATTATTTGACCCCTCACTGATTCTGTAAGTTTTTCCAATGACAAAGAAATGAAAAGTTTCAGAACAGTATCATTTTAATGGTAGGTTTATTTTAACTGAGACAGATAACACATCACATGGAAAATTGAAAAAATAACTTTAATTAAAAGATAAAAACTGATTAGAATTTCATTGTGTGAAATGAATCTCTTCATACGGGTGTGTTGGAATCTTCCTCCGGTTTACGGATGATGATGTTACAAACATGCGGTTCTCTACAATGTTAGAAGTCAATAAAAATTAATAATCCCTGATCATGGCGTGCTGTGGACAGGTTGTTAGGAAGGCGTTAGACCGATGTTCCTCTGCTGACCCATAGACCTGGTCTGGAGGAAAGGGCTGCCGACCCATAGACCCGGTCTGGAGGACAGGGCTGCAGACCCATAGACCCGGTCTGGAGGAAAGGGCTGCCGACCCATAGACCCGGTCTGGAGGACAGGGCTGCAGACCCATAGACCCGGTCTGGAGGACAGGACTGCCGACCCATAGACCCGGTCTGGAGGACAGGGCTGCAGACCCATACACCTGGTCTGGAGGACAGGGCTGCAGACCCATAGACCCGGTCTGGAGGACAGGGCTGCAGACCCATAGACCTGGACTGGAGGACAGGGCTGCCGACCCATTGACCCGGACTGGAGGACAGGGCTGCAGACCCATAGACCTGGTCTGGAGGACAGGGCTGCCGACCCGTAGACCTGGTCAGGAGGACAGGGCTGCAGACCCATAGACCTGGACTGGTGGACAGGGCTGCAGACCCGTAGACCTGGTCTGGAGGACAGGGCTGCCGACCCATGCCGACCCATAGACCTGGTCTGGAGGAAAGGGCTGCCGACCAATTGACCCTGTCTGGAGGACAGGGCTGCCGACCCATAGACCTGGTCTGGAGGACAGGGCTGCAGACCCATAGACCCGGTCTGGAGGACAGGGCTGCAGACCCATAGACCTGGTCTGGAGGACAGGGCTGCCGACCCATAGACCTGGTCTGGAGGACAGGGCTGCCGACCCATAGACCTGGTCTGGAGGACAGGGCTGCCGACCCATAGACCTGGTCTGGAGGACAGGGCTGCAGACCCATAGACCTGGTCTGGAGGACAGGGCTGCCGACCCATAGACCCGGTCTGGAGGACAGGGCTGCCGACCCATAGACCCGGTCTAGAGGACAGGGCTGCAGACCCATAGACCCGGTCTGGAGGACAGGGCTGCAGACCCATAGACCTGGTCTGGAGGACAGGGCTGCCAACCCATGCCGACCCATAGACCTGGTCTGGAGGACAGGGCTGCCGACCAATTGACCCTGTCTGGAGGACAGAGCTGCAGACCCATAGACCCGGTCTGGAGGTAAGGGCTGCAGACCCATAGACCCGGTCTGGAGGACAGGGCTGCAGACCCATAGACCTGGTCTGGAGGACACTACTACTACTACTACTACTGTCATTTAGCAGACGCTTTTATCCAAAGCGACTTACATTGAGAGAACATACAAGCAAGAATTCAAAGAGAAGGAAAAAAATATAAGGAGGTGGACTGTTTGGAGTCCAGTTTAATTCCGAAGCTGATACATCAAGTGT
>SSNP01000149.1:872427-884505 GCA_006937955.1 Pachypanchax playfairii | reverse complement strand
TATTCGGACAAGTCAGAGAGATTTTTGGATTTGCGCCATTTCCTTTCAGCTGCTCTCAGACCAGCTCTGTGATCCCTCAGTGTGTCTGTGAGCCACGGACTAGGACGCTGCCGGGCGGCCAGCTTTGACACACGAGGGCAGACTTCGTCCAGAGAAGAAGCTAGTGAGGAGCAGAGCGTCTCTGTTGCGTCATTTACAGGCAGAGTTGAGAGCACCGAGTAGGAAGGGAGGGAGGAGCAGACATGCTCCGATAGCTGCGAGGGAGTGAGAGATTGAAGGTTTCTGCGGTAGGAGACAGTCTTTACTTCCTGCAGACCCATACAGTCAGTCTTTAGGACAGGGCTGCAGACCCATAGACCCGGTCTGGAGGACAGGGCTGCAGACCCATAGACCCGGTCTGGAGGACAGGGCTGCAGACCCATAGACGGGGGGGGGGGGTGGGGGGTCGCCACACCCTGTACTGTCACCTCCATCATCTATTTGATCTGATTAGAATTTTTACACACTTTCATCACATGCAGTTTCTTTTCTTTCCTCCATCTGGTTGATATTTTTTTTTATCATTTATTGTTCTAATTGATCAAATGACCAAATCTAAAGTTCTTGTAGAAACTACATGAGCAAATGAAGTGAAATTGAACAGATCATTAACAGACTGACCTTGATGATATGTGAGGGAGGTAATAATCATTTAAATCAGGTGAGCTGAACAGCAGTGGACCTGAAGACCTGGGTTGTATAACACTATTAAAAATAATCAAATTAATCAGAGGCTTTATAATCATGATTTATCAGAATTTCATAGCAAGTTTTCCAGCTTTGTACTGAGTGAATGTGGTCTACAGTTCACTGCAGTCCAGTTCACAAGAGTTAGTTTTTAGATGAACTTATTGTGGCTCTGAATAAAACCTGAAATAACAAATACCTGAATGTAGCTCCTTCATCATGGAGGTTTCATTCTCAAATGTATCTGTATGTCTGTGAAAAAAGAAAAACAACAATAATATTAATAAACTTATGAACAGATGTGGATAAAATGTTCCAAATATGTTGAAAATTGCTTTTTTTAAAGGTGTCCTGCCATAGAAAATCACTTTCTGTGTTTTATATTGAATATTTTAGCTCCAGAGATGTTCTTGGTTTCATACTGAATGTGAAAATGGCACAATAACTTCTCTTTCAGTTTTTTCTCTTAAACAAGTTGCAGGAATTCAACCCTATCAATGTGACCTCACATCCATTTTACTCATTAATAGTCATCAGCTGGTACAGGTGAGACCACGCCTACAAAGTTATCTCAGCTGTTCAGTAACAAACATGGCCGACCGTCAGCGTTGTTGTACTTTGCTCCAGCTGGACTTAAACAATGTACACGTTACTGAAAAATCCAGATTTACAGGATAAATGACTTCAGATTTACGTTTTCTTTTATGTTAAAACACATGTGAAACTGTTTTGGTGTTTGTAAATGTGTTCATTTGTTTCCTTTGGGTTTATCATTCAGACACATCCATGGCAATATGAGTTTGTTATGGTTCTTGAGGTGTCTCTGTCTCCTCTTCAGATTCAGGATCATAAATGAATGATAATCCTCCTAAAAACAGAAAACAAACCTTTGGTGCTCAGTGTGGGAGGAGACAGGAAGCTGTGCTCTCATTGGCTAGTTGTTAGCCAATCAGAGTCCAGTGAATTAACATAATGAATACTAATGAGTACAGACCCAAATCCAGGTCAGTTTATAAGCAGTGAGATAACTCTGAGCTTTAACAGCTGTTAATCAGTGTTTCCTGATGTTTTTTAGATATAAAATGTTTCATATTACAGGTTAATACTTAAGAAATAACCACAAAGTCCTGAAATTTGTGTGACAAGGAAACTTTAACATTCATTATGTCTGATCAGACTTCCCGATACCCTCATTCCACTCACCTGTCTCCGCCCCTTTCTAAGCTCTGTTCTGTCCTTTTATTACATCATGTTTATGTAGATTGATGTACCATGTAAAAACGTCATTGAATTTTACAGGTGAGCCCCACCCTGTTTCAGGTGTTCTCACTGATGACAGAAAACCTGCTTATTTCTGGATTTGAGTGGATGTAGTTGTACCAGTTTCTGGCTGATCATAGACACACATGTAGGTCCTACTATAAGACCAGACTCCTTCATTCATTAGATTTATTTTAATGGAAACTCTGTCAAGCTGCACAGAAAAGTCTGGCAGGAAGTTAAACACAGATCTGTTCTACGTTTAAGAAAAAAAAATCTACAGACTGTAATAAATAATGTCACAATATCGATTCACCAAACGGATATTAAACAATTAAAGCAGAAAAGATTTAAAGGTGTTAACAGGAAGTGGTGAAGCAAGTTAATCCTCTCATTCAGTTACTGCATAAATATGATATTTATTATGTTATTTTTTATGGAGAGTGATCCTCTGCTAAAGGTTTCATGAGTCATAAAGTCTCATAAAGAAAAACTAAAACTGCATCTCAGCTGCACCTGGTGGATCCTCGGGGTTATTTGGTGATTTTGGATGTATCACATATCGCATGCAGATTATATATTAAACTATCTTGTCTGTTCTGGATGTAACATTATTGTTAAGTGGAGTTTATTGTTGCCAAAAAATTAACGAACCATCGAGCCAAAATCCTTTTAGTGGTTTTTCTGAGTATTATAATAAATCTCAGAAAAGTTAATTTGTGAAATTATTGAAGAAATGTGGATTATTTTCTGAGTTTGTGCAGCGATGAGCTCCTGTTGTCTCTGCAGATCATATTTAAGAATGATTAAGTAG
Organism: Pachypanchax playfairii; assembly: GCA_006937955.1. NCBI lineage: Eukaryota > Metazoa > Chordata > Actinopteri > Cyprinodontiformes > Aplocheilidae > Pachypanchax > Pachypanchax playfairii. The sequence continues at coordinate 881,705 of SSNP01000149.1, read as the reverse complement.
ATGTATTTATTAATATTCAAACAGCTGTCATATCATGAGGCCGGGTGCCACAGACCCTTCACCCACTTACTGGGTAATGTGCATCCTTGAAACCAGCACCCTTAAACAGATGAGATGTTTGTTCCACTGGCCCACAGCCACCACGGCTCACTGCTGCACTGAAGAGGAAAAATAATGACATGTCATCTGATAATGGCCGCATTGCTGATGAACTAGCCCTTTTAATGGATTTATAATTAATGCTTGTGTGTTGGTCGATGCCACTGATGGCTGCAGAGAGGCAGGAGAATGTTTAGAACTACTAAAGTCATTTTAGATCAGTGCGGATCAAGCCGAGGCCACAGACTCAGAGATAAGAGGGACATTTTTACTCCACTAGAGGTGCTGGTCTGGTCTGTCCAGCTAAAGAGCCTTTTGTCCTCCATCACTTGTCCATCTCAGTTAGACCTTTACAGGACAACCGTAGCTGTCCAGACTGCTCAATACTTATCACTTTAAGGCAGACTGCCATCATTGCTCAGGTTTTAGGGGTTACTGATTCACACATGAATAGACAATATACTCATGTAATTTATCACCACAGTTAAACAAAAAATGTAATCCAGATTTATTACACAGTTTGGCAACATGTGCACTGAAGTACAAGGTTATATTCCAGACATTTCTTTCTCACAAAGGGTCTTTTAATGAGCGGGGATAAAAGGCAGAGGCAATGAAAGGGAGGTTTTTGTGACCATCTGGTTTCCTGCGGTGGAGAACACATCACAAAGAGAAGAAACTCAACAGGTTGATTCTTTCATATTGTGAAGACTTTGTTTCATCTGCTGTAAATCAATTAAAACAAGGTTAACTAGAAAGTGTAGTTATGACCTCAGAAGAAGAAAAAAAACATCCAGAGATTGTTTCTGGGGACACAGGGATGTAACATGAGCATATGGGTACTATATGAATCCTATTATATAAAATCCTGAATGATAGAAAGATTATTCTAACATTTTCATCCAATTTATTTCTTTATGGTTTAGTGAAATAAAAATAATTGGCTGAACTGGAATTACAGTACAGTCAATAATGAATCTTCTTCATGTTCAGTCATAGAGTTCCAGACTGGCCAACAAACTAGCCTATGAGAGCAAGGTATACTGTTTCATGGAGTTCCTCAGGGTTCAGAGCTTGGACCGATTCTCTTTACTATATATATGTTACCACTTCGTAAAATTATTAGACAACATGGTATAAAATTCCATTTTTAATGCTGATGATTTTGTAAAAAATTTTTAAGCCTCGTCTGCAAGTCTCGCTCGCAAGTCTTGCTTGAATGTCACGTATGCAAGTCTTGCTTGCATGCCTCGCCTGCACGCTTCACTTGCAAGTCTGTTCTTAAAACTCTGGTCTGAAGTATGGGTAATATTAAAGTCCAATACAAACCTGAACCATGATGGAACAAACTGGCCACTTGGACTCTACCACCCAGCTTCAGACTGCATTCTCCCAACAGGGAATCCTCCTAAGTAAGTATGAGAATTTTCTGAAGGAAATCGCTGAAAACCAAGCTGTCATTTCAGCTAACCTCCAAAGCCCTTAGCTGGCAGCTCACAGAAGTCTCAGCCAGGGTGCCTAGTAACGCCAGCCCAGAGGAACCAGCTCCACCCAGAACCACGTCGCCTCGCAAGGTGTGCCTGACTACGACATCTCAGTTCATGTCAGCGTACGCTTTTTTGTGCTGAGCTGGGCTGAACGTGCCTTTTATTCAAAGAAGTTCAAGTGGTTACATCATACAGGATGCACATAACAGCAAATCAAAAAACAGACTTCTGTCAAAAAGTCATACCCTCATTGGCTACACTAGTTGATAACGACTTTTGTTTCCATCCCCTCCTGCATATTTAATTATGGATAATTGCTGGTCAGCATTTATATGTTTGTCTAAGTTGCAAACCCAGACTTCAACAACAGGAAGGAGAACACAGGAAGTGAATCTGGCTGGTTGCAGTAGCCATCCTGATAAGGACCCAAAACCATTGTTCTTAAACTCTGTGTCGACATTGTGAAGAGATCCTCTCCTGCCTTGCTTGCTTCTGTGTGAAAATACCTAATTAATCTTGTGAAAAACAAGTTGTCAGCTTAAGAAGGGACATTCTTGAACTCTAAAAATACTTAAAAATAAAGATATCTATAATTGGTGAAATAACTCATTAACTAATAAGAAATAATAATTCAGCTTCCACGCCATGACCTAACCACGACCTCTCCGTTCAAGTCAGTGTACTCTTCCACACTAAAAACAGTAAAGGTTAGTGCTGCTGTTGTTTCTTCTTCAGTGTTGAGCTGGAGATTATTTACAGTAACTAGCAGGAACAACATTTACGAGTCATCAGTGCATAAGAAGTGTTGGAAAGTACAGACGCTCTAATACATTAATGTTGTTGTTGAACTGTATTGCTGATGTCCAGGACTTATCTTTGTCTCAGTCTCTCTGTTGGAGCATATTCCTGGTTATTTATTTTCTCAGAATCTCTGAATTCATGCCAAGTTCCCAACTTTGTGAAAGAAACAAGAAATCTGTTGGAATTCTGGAGAGGAGCTCCGGACAAAGACGACTATCAGCAACACGTTTCACACCGCTGGTACATTCAAGCAGCAGGATTTACCAACATGTTTCTATGTGTCCATGACTCAGAAACACAAGAATCACTGTCAGCTGTCGTCAAAACTCTCAGAGCAACTCGGACTAAATATCAAATAAATAGAATAAATGAATCAAGTAAAGATGCTCCAGTGAGTGTTTTTAATGAGTATTTATTTATAAGTAAACACTGTTAATATATAATGTTTCTGTGGAAGATGCAGAATTCTAAATCTTATTGAACCAGCAGCTTTAACAGAGTATCAGTGTTGGACATCATGAAGGAAAAACAAGCTGTGTTTACATTGAATTCTATAGAGAAGGGTTCAAATTTCTTCTAAACTCAACCTGTCAGAAAAAATAGTAAAATGTTCTTACATCCACTTTAAACAAAATTACATTCGTGTTAAAAGTCTCTTTTCAAAGGCTGATTCTGAATACGTGTTCAAGGTTTCCTGAACAGAAAAACATGTTTAAAAATAAGAGATGATTCTAGAAACTCTGCAGGCAAGAATTATTACTAATGTGTTTAACCAGATGGATCCTGTTTGAGCCTGCAGCTTAAAGTCCAACTTCTACTGAAGAAATGACATTTTACTGACAACTTAAACTGTCATGCAAATGTTATTGACAGACTGTGTTTTAGTTATCGGCTGTCAGAGAGTTCTGACTAGAGAACGTTTACTGCTGATGTATCGATCGGTGACTCGTCTTCAGTCAGTGAGTGATGGCTGCTGCACATCTATTCTTCATTTACACAACAAACACATACATTACTTATTCATTACTCAAGTGAAACCTCCCTGAGTTCAACAAGAAGGTCTGTAAGCAGAATGTTTGGAACTTTCTCAGCTAAACAACAGGTGTGAGTGACTTCCAGCACCTTGCCGGATTTATTCAGCTCAAAATGTGAAATACTGCCACCTAGAGACAGAGTTCATGTAGCTTGATCAACTTAGCTAAACTCTGACATCGACTCACATGTCTGGCTGTACAGCTCAACCAATCAGATGTTAAGGTCTGTTGATGAGTCACAGTTACAGTTTAAATTATTTCATGATGCACTGCAGCAGTAGAACCATGAAATAATTAAATACACCATTAATTAATTAAATACACCATTAATTATTAAAAAGGGAATTATATATTTTTGAGAATAAATATTGACATTTTAATTTCATAATTAAATAAATTAATGACACTTTTATTTATTTAATGACAAATTTAATTAATTATTTAATGATGTATTTATTTATTGAATTTCAACTCTCCTGACATTCGATATTCTTCCCCAGCTGTTTCTCGTTCCGGTGATTAGTTTGCTTTGTTTTCAGTTTGTATATAAGTTGGTGTCTAGTTATGTCTCGCTGCGTGTGGATTAATATTTGTTTGACCGATCCTCCCTCCTGTCTCAAGTTCCATGTAAGTTCGCTGTCTCGTCAGCATTTACTTTGATTGTTAAAGTCTTTATTTGGATCTTATACTTTGTGTGAGGCACCTTGTGTTTGGGTCCAACATTTCTTTTCAGCTGAGTTAGCTGACATACATAACAGAAAGTCTCTCAGACTGCAGACTGTCCATCTGTCTTTCTACCATTAGATTCATCTTCTAGTTTTACTGGTAGGTTCCCTGATACGTACTTAATGGGTTTATAATGAGCTTTGAAGAATTTTATTAAATAGACAAATGTTTTAGATATTATTAGTTTGTTTTATCATCTGGTGATGTTCAACATCAGAAGAACAGCTAGAGTAGATACACGAGTCAGTGATTCCTATGGAGCCCTAATGTTTGCTGGTCTGTCTGAATTCAACCCCCCACTGTGGTGTTCTTTTACCCTTGACATAAAACAACAAAGACTTCCTCCTGGAGACAAACGAGGGAGAGCGCTGGCACAGATTGAAAGTTAGTGTTTAATCTCAGCCTCTGATAACATCTAAGTTGTTTAATTAGGCCAAACCACGGCTCCTTCTACCACAGGGAAGATGCTTTGTTGATAAACAAGGACACAAACTGAGGGTTACTGAAGCAATCTGCATAAATCTGCTTAAACTTCTAAAGTTTGTATGGAAACTCATGGAGGCGTGGCTTATACAAGCATCCACCCATGTGATCACCTGGATGAGCAGGTAGACCACCAGCTCTGGACCTGACAGAACAATAACTCTGAAACAGAACAGATGAACTCTTTATTATATTTCATATTTCAGTGTTTCCCAGCCGGGTCCTCGAGGCCCTAGATGACTTGGCCCTGCTCTAACGCTGCCCATTCAAATGAACCAGTTACTGGATAATTAACCTTTAACTTCTGAAGGAGCCTGAAACGTGTCCAATGTGTAAGAGTAGGGACAGCCAATTAAACACATTTTAAAACAACCAGATGGATGTTTGCATGAAACAAGTAAAGATAAAATAAAAATAAAATCAGTTTCTCACTGCAGACATTAAAGGGTTAAAGTGGTCTTTCAGTACTTTTGAAGAATCAGGTCTAAAATCTCACCTGCAACAATGAGAGTCGTTTCTATAAGAAACAGGAACAAAACCATCACAGACCTGAAAGAGGACCTGAGACATCCTTCGTATGGATCATCTTTTGTATGACAAGTTTTTAGCTGAAAGCACTTCAGGAATCAAAAATAATGTTTTTGTGTTGATTATCCTTCAGTGCAGTGTAAAATCCCCCTCCCCCCCCATGAGTGCTGCCCCTCAAGCTGCCTGAATAAAATGGTGAATAAATTCCTGTAACTCTCACAGTTAAATGAACATTTTCACTCAGACATTTATAGAAAGTAAAATACTCCAAACGGTGGTGTTTAGTGTCTTACTTCAGACTCTGGCAGCTCGGGGTGTGTGTGTTTAATCTGCAGGTCCTGGTGTAACATTGTTACATCACTATGTTACAGTCAGGTGGTTTTCCAGGAGAGAGTGGAGCAGCTGCTCAGAGCGCAGGATTCAGGAGGATTACTGAGAAATGTGTGGATTAAACCAAAAACCACTCTGGAGGGTTTAATAAGGAAATAATATCATAACATGGTTAAAAGATACAAACAGCTGATTTTACATGATACAGGAACTTTAAATGCAGATTTTTTTTTTTTGTGCTCAGAAAGTGTGACAGTGCATAACTAGTGCAAATAAAGTATAAATAATATGTTTGATATAATTTAGGATCAAGTTTAATCATTAGATTAGGTTTCAAAATAAAGATCACATTCAGATGACTATTACTGCATCTTTATTATGAGCAGGACTGAATCTAGAAGCAGAAGCAGAGACCACCTTACTGAAATGGACAGAATGAGCAGAGTTTCCCTAATATGGGGTCCGTTCCAAAAAGCAGGTTATGTGACATAACCGGATAAGTTTGAGGGTAAGTTTGTTGATAACCTGAATTTTCGGTTCCAAAAACAGAGGTATCGTTCAAGGTATGTTAGTAACCATAGCAACTTAATCTCTGAACATAACCTGGTCGGGAGCAGGTTATGTTCCAGGTAAGTTTGTTCCAGAGAGGGTTTAAAGCATGACATGCCCTTTTGATGATGATCCTGTGCAGTGTTCTGACTTTAAAAGGAGTAATCTAATTAATTACAATGTCCAATATTACAACACCGTTATCATTACTGAATGTAAAATGCAGTGTGTTAATATAAATCGATTAAACAAAATACGTAATATGACTAGACACACAAACACATGGTTATATGGAGGCTGGGTGAAAATGCTGTGGAGCTAGACACTGTAGTCTGGTGGAAGTGCACTTGCCTCTCCTGCAGAGGAGTGTGGTTCAATCCCTGGTGCTGACAGATCACATGCTGAAGAAGAATCAGTTTTATCACCAAGTTTTACTTGCATAATTCAAGGAATTCGTTTTTTTAGTAATGCAGTTCGTTATGTTCTTATATTTCATCTTGACTTGGTACAGAGTTCTTCAGGCTCCAGACAGATTACATCTGATTAAACAAGGTCAATATATGTCCAAATCAATTTACAATATTATTGTACCCTTTTAGTCTTTGTGTTTGTTTTGTTTTAGTCTCTGTGTTTGTTTTGTTTTAGTCTTTGTGTTTGTTTTGTTTTAGTTTTGTCTCTGTGTTTGTTTTGTTTTAGTCTTTATGTTTGTTTTGTTTTAGTCACTGCGTTGTTTTGTTTTAGTCTCTGTGTTTGTTTTGTTTTAGTTTTGTCTCTGTGTTTGTTTTGTTTTAGTCTTTATGTTTGTTTTGTTTTAGTCACTGTGTTGTTTTGTTTAGTCACTGTGTTTGTTTTGTTTTAGTCACTGTCTTGTTTTGTTTTAGTCACTGTGTTTGTTTTGTTTTAGTCTTTATGTTTGTTTTGTTTGAGTCACTGTGTTGTTTTGTTTTAGTCACTGTGTTTGTTTTGTTTTTCTCACTGTGTTTGTTTTGTTTTAGTCACTGTGTTTGTTTTGTTTTTGTCTCCGTGTTTGTTGTGTTTTAGTCACTGTGTTGTTTTGTTTTAGTCACTGTGTTTGTTTTGTTTTAGTCACTGTGTTTGTTCTGTTTTAGTCACTGTTTGTTTTGTTTTAGTCACTGTTTGTTTTGTTTTAGTCACTGTGTTTGTTTTGTTTTAGTCACTGTGTTTGTTCTGTTTTAGTCACTGTGTTGTTTTGTTTTAGTCACTGTTTGTTTTGTATTAGTCACTGTGTTTGTTTTGTTTTAGTCACTGTGTTGTTTTGTTTTAGTCACTGTGTTGTTTTGTTTTAGTCACTGTGTTGTTTTGTTTTAGTCACTGTGTTTGTTTTGTTTGAGTCACTGTGTTGTTTTGTTTTAGTCACTGTGTTGTTTTGTTTTAGTCACTGTGTTTGTTTTGTTTTAGTCACTGTGTTGTTTTGTCTTAGTCACTGTGTTGTTTTGTTTTAGTCACTGTGTTTGTTTTGTTTTAGTCACTGTGTTGTTTTGTTTTGGTCACTGTGTTGTTTTGTTTTAGTCACTGTGTTGTTTTGTTTTAGTCACTGTCTTGTTTTGTTTTAGTCACTGTGTTTGTTTTGTTTTAGTCACTGTCTTGTTTTGTATTAGTCACTGTGTTTGTTTTGTTTTAGTCTTTATGTTTGTTTTGTTTTAGTCACTGTGTTTGTTTTGTTTTAGTCACTGTGTTTGTTCTGTTTTAGTCACTGTTTGTTTTGTTTTAGTCACTGTGTTTGTTTTGTTTTTGTCTCCGTGTTTGTTGTGTTTTAGTCACTGTGTTGTTTTGTTTTAGTCACTGTGTTTGTTTTGTTTTAGTTACTGTGTTTGTTTTGTATTAGTCACTGTGTTTGTTTTGTTTTAGTCTTTATGTTTGTTTTGTTTTAGTCACTGTGTTGTTTTTTTTGAGTCACTGTGTTGTTTTGTTTTAGTCTTTTGTTTTCGTCACTGTGTTGTTTTGTTTTAGTCACTGTCTTGTTTTGTTTTAGTCACTGTGTTTGTTTTGTTTTAGTCACTGTCTTGTTTTGTTTTAGTCACTGTGTTTGTTTTGTTTTAGTCACTGTCTTGTTTTGTTTTAGTCACTGTGTTTGTTTTGTTTTAGTCTTTATGTTTGTTTTGTTTGAGTCACTGTGTTGTTTTGTTTTAGTCTTTTGTTTTCGTCACTGTGTTGTTTTGTTTTAGTCACTGTCTTGTTTTGTTTTAGTCACTGTCTTTGTTTTGTTTTTAGTCACTGTCTTGTTTTGTTTTAGTCACTGTGTTTGTTTTGTTTTAGTCTTTATGTTTGTTTTGTTTTAGTCACTGTCTTGTTTTGTTTTAGTCACTGTGTTTGTTTTGTTTTAGTCACTGTCTTGTTTTGTATTAGTCACTGTGTTTGTTTTGTTTTAGTCTTTATGTTTGTTTTGTTTTAGTCACTGTGTTGTTTTGTTTTAGTCACTGTGTTTGTTTTGTTTTAGTCACTGTGTTGTTTTGTTTTAGTCACTGTGTTGTTTTGTTTTAGTCACTGTGTTTGTTTTGTTTTAGTCACTGTGTTTTTTTGTTTTAGTCACTGTTTGTTTTGTTTTAGTCACTGTTTGTTTTGTTTTAGTCACTGTGTTTGTTTTGTTTTAGTCACTGTCTTGTTTTGTTTTTGTCACTGTGTTTGTTTTGTTTTAGTCTTTATGTTTGTTTTGTTTGAGTCACTGTCTTGTTTTGTTTTAGTCACTGTGTTTGTTTTGTTTTAGTCACTGTCTTGTTTTGTTTTAGTCACTGTGTTTGTTTTGTTTTAGTCTTTATGTTTGTTTTGTTTGAGTCACTGTGTTGTTTTGTTTTAGTCACTGTGTTTGTTTTGTTTTTCTCACTGTGTTTGTTTTGTTTTAGTCACTGTGTTTGTTTTGTTTTTGTCTCCGTGTTTGTTGTGTTTTAGTCACTGTGTTGTTTTGTTTTAGTCACTGTGTTTGTTTTGTTTTAGTCACTGTGTTTGTTCTGTTTTAGTCACTGTTTGTTTTGTTTTAGTCACTGTTTGTTTTGTTTTAGTCACTGTGTTTGTTTTGTTTTAGTCACTGTGTTTGTTTTGTTTTAGTTTTGTCTCTGTGTTTGTTTTGTTTTAGTCTTTATGTTTTTTTTGTTTTAGTCACTGTGTTGTTTTGTTTTAGTCACTGTGTTTGTTTTGTTTTAGTCACTGTGTTGTTTTGTTTTAGTCACTGTCTTGTTTTGTTTTAGTCACTGTGTTTGTTTTGTTTTAGTCACTGTTTTGTTTT
>SSNP01000149.1:855572-866963 GCA_006937955.1 Pachypanchax playfairii | reverse complement strand
TTTTTTTTTTTTTTTTTTTTTTGCCAGTGTTTCCTCTCCGGGACCCCTCTGTGTCGGGGGCGGTGGTCGGCTGTGGCTGCCTGGGTGCCCCCCCCATGTAAGGCCTGGGTGGAGGTGGGGGTACCAGCCCTCCCTACTCTGGGCGCACGGGGTCGGTGCCTTGGCGGCTGCTGCTGATCCGCTGCTACCGATGCAGATGGCTCCTATGATGGCATTTCCTGGCTCATCTGTGCTCAGCCCGCTGTTTTTGTAGCTTTTAAGTGTGTGTGTGTGTGTATATGGTCGATGGGTTGGGTTGGGATGGGGGTTTTTACTTTTTAAGTAAAGGGGGGGGTTGGGGGGTTGTGGGGTCATTTTTAATCTGTAAAGCACTTTGATAAACTTTGTTTGAAAAGCGCTTTATAAATAAAGTTTTGTTTGTTTGTTTGTAGTATAACATAGCAAACAGGAGGACACGATGTCTGATGTTGCCATGGGCAGCGGAGCAGGAAACAGTATACCTTGCTCCCATAGGCTAGTTTGTTAGCCAATCTTAATCCAGCAAATTCAAACAATGAATATGAAGGAGTTGCTGACAAAGCAGCCTGATGCTTCCGTCAGGCTGCTTTGCCAGAACCACCCGAATTTTAGTGTAGACAGATTGAAAGGTCTGTTAATCAGTGTTTCCTGATGTTTTTTAGATATAAAATGTTTCATATTACTGGTTAATACTTAAGAAATAATCACAAAGTCCTGAAATTTGTATGAAATTACCTCTTTAAAGAATATTGCTCTTTTAGTTTCAGGATCTTATTCTCTTTTTTTACTTTTTCAAAACGTTGCTAAAAAATTTTTTTTGTTCTTTTGTACAAATTGCCAGTTTTAAAGCATCTGAAAATTGTGACTTTGATCTAAAAAAGTCATTACAGAGACCCAAACCAAATGTTTGTTTTTCTGAGTGACATTTAAAATTCCTGATATATACTTTTTTTTTTTAAAAGTAGCATAACAAGGAAATTTGAATTTTTAATTGTCAGATTGTCATATTCTGTCGTCTTTGTCGCAGGAACATCAGCCCAACAGCTGGATGCCTCCTTCAGCACCAATGCTTCCTTGGAGTTCTTCAAGCTGGACTTGGCGGAGCCAGGTCTGGACATGAAGTCTTGTGGCAGCTTTTCTTCAGCGCACAGGTAGAGAAGAGCCTCTCTGCATACTTTTATTGATGCTGCTGCTGTTTTTCCTCTCTCACACATTTTGTTTGTCTTTCTCCCCACAGATACCACAAACTGGCGTGGGGACCCTTCGGTATGGACGACCAGGGTCACCCATCTGGTGTCCTGATCGCAGGAGGTGAGAACGGCAACGTCATCCTGTACGATCCTGCGAAAATCATGGCTGGCGATAGCGACGTCATCATTGCTGAGAGCGATAGACACACTGGGCCCGTGAGGGCTCTCGACGTCAACCCATTTCAAGTAGGACCCGTTCAGTCCTAGAAATATAACACCAAATAAAAGATCAGTATGAAACGCTGTTTAAACTCCAGTCAGGAACAAAGTCTTTGTTTTGTTCCATTTTCCTTCAGAGTAACTTGGCTGCATCTGGTGGAAATGATTCTGAAATTTATATCTGGGATCTGAATAACTTTGGATCTCCGATGACACCAGGACCTAAAACACAGGTGCTATTCGTCTATTTCTAAGGTTTTAAAGTTCTTTTTGTCATCAGAGGATATTTATATGATGTCTGCATGTAGATAACAGTTTTAGAAGAAGAAGGATTTTATTTTCTGAACGAGCAGTGAGTTTATTTGTGTGAATCTTTTGTGTTTAAGCCTCCGGAGGACATCAGCTGCGTGTCGTGGAACAGACAGGTCCAACACATTTTAGCCTCCGCCAGCCCAAGTGGCCGAGCTTCAGTGTGGGACCTGCGAAAAAATGACCTCATCATCAAAGTTAGCGACCACAGCAACAGAGTGAGTTATTAATCAGACATAAACATAAATCTGGAAACAGAGTTTCTGGTTTTGTGTTACACAGATTTAATGTGTTTGTGTTTAGATGCATTGCTCGGGGCTAGCGTGGAACCCAGAAGTCGCCACTCAGCTGGTCTTAGCGTCAGAGGACGACAGGATGCCGGTCATCCAGATGTGGGACTTACGTTTTGCTACATCCCCTCTGAAGATTTTAGAGCATCACACACGGTATGAATACCTGTTACATGTGGTAATACATCAGCACCATGTGATCGCCTTCCAATTCCAAACCCACAAGAAGGATCGCTTGATGTTTTGATTCTTATTACCTAAAACATTTCTAACCTGTTATAATTAAAGCAAATATCACTGATACATTTAATTTTAAATAATTTCAAAGGTCACTGACCTCATTTACCTTTTGTAACTGTTGCAATGACACAGACTGATGTCACTGGGGAGCTGTTTATTTAGGGTGTTTCTAAAACACCAGTGAATATAAGTAGCATTAGAAAATATATTTTGTGATTGCAAAAATTTGAGTGTCTCTGTTCCATCAGCGGTGTCCTGGCCATTGCCTGGAGTTTGGCAGATCCTGAGCTGCTTCTGAGCTGCGGAAAGGACAGTAGGATTCTATGCTGGAATCCAAACACAGGCGAGGTAAATGTTACACGGTTTAACCAAAACCTTTGACATTTTCCACTTTTCCAATATAATAATTATTGATTCTTCAGGTGCTGTACGAGTTGCCAACTAGCAGCCAGTGGTGCTTTGACATCCAGTGGTGCCCTCGAAACCCCGCCGTGCTGTCGGCCGCTGGCTTCGATGGACACATCGACATTTACTCAATCATGGGAGGAAGCAGCCAGGCGCAGAGCCAGAGACATGCCGACCAGGTGAGATACAGATCTCCAACAACACAAGTGTGTGTTTGCCTTAAAGAGGCCATTTAATACACGTTTCAGGACTTTGTGGTTATTTCTTAAGTATTAACCAGTAATATGAAACATTTTATATCTAAAAAACGTCAGGAAACACTGATTAACAGACCTTTCAATCTGTCTGCATTAAAATTCAGCTCGTTCGTATTTGTTATTTGGCTTTGCTGGACTCTGATTGGCTAACAAACTAGCCTATGAGAGCAAGGTATACTGTTTCCTGCCCCGCTGCGCATGGCAACGTCAGACGTCATGTCCTCCTGTTTGCTACATCTTATGCTACAGCTTTTACCAAGCAGACTGATAGGCGTGGTTTTGTTTCAACTGCGGGAGCTGATGAATACTAACGAACAAAGGAGTTGTGATGAAACAGATACAGGCCGTTCGGACTCGGGAGAACTCGGGTTTTATCGCCACCTGCGTAGTTTGAGAGATAAAAACTGAAAGAGAAGTTGTTGACCTGTTTTCACACCCACTATGAAGGTAAGAACACCTGTGGAGCTAAAATATTCAACAGAAACCTCAGAAAAAACATTCTTAATGGAAGGGCCTCTTTAATGCAGCCGAGTCATTCTCAGTCTCACAGAATAACAAAGCAAATATATTCTGATTGGAAAGTTCTGCTTAAATTAAGTCTTTTAAATACTGTGTGAAATCAAATGTTTTGCTGATTGAATCTATGAACCACTTTGATTTTCACAATTTCTTTGAGCTCTAAACTTCTGTTGGATCAGAAGCAGCAGAATTTCTTTATGAAACACATTTTTATATTACCCCCCCCGACATGCTACACACTTCTTACTTCACTATAATCTGTCAGCGCTCAGCTTTGGCAGATGTTAAACAAAAAGTATTTACATGTTTCTATAAATCATTCTTTAGAGGCTGCTTGTGACAACAAACATATCAGATTCACAGGGTTTCTCCTCAGTCTCAAAGTCTGGATTTTATTAGTTTTATTTCTCATGTCTGCAAAGTTTCTTGTTTTATTTCCTACAGAATGAAAACCTGAATTTCAAAGACAAAATAATTTGTAGGAAAAATTGTAACTCCAAGTTGTTCCCAACAGCTTTAACTTGCAGCTACGTGTGAATGAGAGTGTTTTGTAAACCTAGCTTCAACCTCGGTCGCAATGACCCGTATGAACGGCTGTGAACACGCTATGAACACGTTTTGGACCATATGGGCTCTTTAATGCAGAAGTTCATCAGCAGGTCGACAGTCTTGTCCAAATTTTTCCACTAATGCATCATGTAAACCTGCTGCGTAGTGTCACTGGGTGAATGTCTTAGACCAACACGCTGTTTGTGGATTATTTATATTTACTGTTCTGTATAAAAGCCGTACAAATCCTTATTTTGCAGGTTTTTGAGGAGAAAACATCTTCCAAATATCTGAAGTTTTAGTTATTTCTGTTTTCAATCAAATACTGCTGCTTTCAGAAAGTGACACCTCTCACTTTTCATGATGAGGATCACCTTACAAAGATGTTAGAGTCCATCTGGAGGTTCGCCATAAAGTCACCTTCCAACTCGTGGTCCGGCTCATGGAACAGAGTCTCTGACTGTAGAGCTGCTGACTCGTGATCCATGTCTGCACCTGCCAGTATCTCCGTCTGGCCTGAATCAACACTTCTGTGTTTATCTTGGAAACCAGTTGGTTTATGACCTGTGACTGTTGTCCATCCAATTATGTGGTTGTTTATTCCACTCTGACTTCATTATCTGACCCACACTTGTTTCCCTCCCTTGCTTCATCCAGATGGGAGGTGTCTTTGTGAATAAAAAGGGCAATGCAGAGGTGAACACATCAGAATCGTCTCAACACCTTGGTTGGGGCATTCTCCTTTGCAAAGCTCATTGAAACCATATCTCTGTGTCTGACTGATGGTCTTTTTGATAGTTATTTAACTTAGTGGTATTAAAATATCCTGACAGATGTCACATCAATACAAATCATTTAGATTTTATTACCAGTGTATTTAGCTTTTTCAGCGTAACGTTAGCTCGGTTCTGAAACACGTCCCGATTATTAATGTTCTTCTTTATTATGACACAATTTTACCGAATAAACATCTGGTTTTATTGAAAATTTGAAATCTATGATTAAGACAACAAAAGTTTAAGGAAAAAAATTTTGAGAAGCATCAGTTCCAGCTGTCTGTCTGTAAACCAACACACTTCTTCCTCTGAGCTTATCAACCTCTTTCTTCTAATTGATCTGTGGGTGTCTGTGTTTCAGATCAGTAACTCCTTTGGAAACATGGATCCTTTCGGGATGGGACAAACATTACCTCCGCTGCAGCTGCCCCAAACTGCTGCCCCGCCAGCTACAGTCAACCCCCTGAAGAAGCCTCCCAAGTGGATCCGCAGACCTGTGGGAGCCTCGTTTGCTGTGAGTTTTCTTTTCACAAGAACAGACAATTATTTTTATTTTTTTTAAACACCTGACTTGATCTAATCTTCTTTCTGTTTGTTTTCTTGTAGTTTGGTGGGAAGCTGGTGTCTCTAGAGAACACAAAGCCTCAGCAGCATCAGGAATCCACGTCACATCTTGTGCACATCAGCCAGGTTGTTACAGAAACGGACTTTTTGAAGCGATCCGATCAGCTGCAGGCCACTCTGAGCTCAGGAAGCTTTGTAGATTACTGCCAAGAGAAGATCGAAAGAGCTGAGAATGAGTTTGAAAAAACAGTTTGGTCCTTTCTGAAGGTACGTGTTCCAGCATGAGTCTTTTATTTAAAGAAAAAAGCTTGAAACTGTATTTTTAATTTAAAGTCTTTTGCCATTAATTTGTGTTTTCAGGTTAATTTTGAAAGCGATGTACGCAGCAAATACCTGGAACTTCTGGGTTACAGCAAAGAGGACTTGGCCTTAAAGGTGACTCTAAGCTTCGGAGTTTTATTACATACAAACCAGCTTAAACTTGATCTTTGAAATACTTTTCTAATATGACTGAAAGATCACCTTGTGATATATTTGTCCATTTGTTACCAGATTTCAGAAGCTTTAAAGAAAGAACCTGTAGATCTTCCACAAGTAAGTTATAGTCATATTACAGAAAATGCAAAAGAACTGTGGTAGTTCATGTGCGTGTATGTTTTTGGTTACAACGTGACATTCATGATGCTTCCTCATGACATCAGCTCAGGTCATCAGATCCTGTTGATCTGACATCTGCAGCTCATTTCAAACTCCAGGTCCCTCTTTATTTATAACACTCACATGTTTCTCAGCTCAGAACTCTGCGTGTTGAGAGCGTGACATTGAGGGAAAAAAAAGAGTTTCTGCACCATTCTTTATTCAAATCACTGCATTTTTTCCTACGCAGTATTCGATTACAGATCGTTTCGTTCATAGAAATGATATTTGATGTTTAAATCGTGTCTCTGCTGCATGAAAATGGATTTGACTCGAGCTGCACAGATGAATCTTTCCTCTGATCAAAATCCAACCCACTAAGTCAGAACATGTATGTTTGGTCCTCATGAAGTCTTTTATTTCATTATGAGTGATTTCATCATTTTCTGGGTCTGATTTATGGAAACTACAACCAGCTGAGGTGTGAAGTTTCACCATTTTATCAATAAAAACAGGAGCTCAGACATGCTTTTCAATGTGCATGTAAACAACGTTACCGTCAAAAAAACATTTTTTTATTCATCATCAATTTGTAAACTCGTTTCTGCCAAATCATATACAGACATGTAGAGTATCTGTTCACTATGTGAATAGAATGTAAAAAGTTACAACTTAAAGAATTCACAAAATACAAGGTCCAAATTTACAATTTCTTCTTTATGAACACATTGCGGCTGGATTTTGGATTATTTCTGTTTGAAGAAAAAAGCGTCCAGTGTTTTAAAACCCAACAGCTTTTGAAGCTTTCACACTTCTTCCACAGTCACGTCACAGCTTTTCATTTGTTGCTGTTTTCTGTAGCATTCCATTACTTGCAGAAACTTTTACCACCACAGTATTTTTTGTGAGGATACAAACTGAATTCTTCTTTCACAAGTTTTGCAATAAGGAAATGTTGCAACTAGATCTTGCACAAGATTTCACTCAGTCCCAGTAAAGAAAGAAAAGATCATGTCTTCTAGCTAGTCCTCTATATGGACATAAACATACACAGTTTGGAATATTTGTTAAACACAAAAAATATTTATTTTTATCTAGTACTTTGATTTTAGACTTAATTTAATGTTATCTTTTATTTGAATAAACATGTGAAATGATTAAATATTTTATACTTGGAAAACTGAAAGGTTTTTTTTGTTTTTTTTTTACAGCCTTTACATGATTTAAAAGTTATTTTCTAGTGGCAACATGCAGTAGAATCTGTCCCTGGTGGGAGACGTGATGTAGTTTGTTCTTTGACATGATGAGCTGCATCTCCTGTAGCAACAAAAAACAATAAGAATTGGAATGTCTAGTTTGTGCAACAGCTGCATCCTGGTTCTGGTTCTGTGCTTGATTTTAACAGTGTGCCTTTCTTCCTCATCCAGCTGGATGTGCCTGCTCCTGCTTCTCTGCAGCCTTTAGCAGAGCTCAGCCCAGTACCACCTGCCGACACGCCCGAGGCAGTTTTTGACTTTATTGCTACTGCGAACCTCCAATCTGCAGCCACACTTGAGTTAAACTCCACCCCTGATCCAGAGATGGAGGAGCCAAGCGAACCAGAACATGCTCATAACGGTGAACTGGACCTTACAGAGGAGGATGCTGAGGAGAAGCAGGAGGAAGAGGAGGTGATTCCTCTTAATGAGGTATAAGATCTTGTTATAAATGCTGCTTGCAGACCAGTTCATTTCACTCATCCAGTGAAGAACCCTGCAGTTCATCCACCAGAGACTCATAACTGCTTTTAATGACTTCAGATGTTGAGATGTGTTCTATGTGGAATGTAAAAAAATTAATTATATCATGTTTCTCTAATTTTATATGCATTCAGAAGACTTCCTGTTCAGAGGATTGACATAACATATTCTGCATCACCTGGGAAAGTGGGGTGAGATCATCGGGATTGATTTGTGTGTTTCAGGAGGTGACGGCCCCGGTGGAGGTGGAGGTGGAGGAGACTAGTCCTGTTGAGACTCCAGCTGAGATCCCACCTCCAGTCCCAACTCCTGCAGGCGGAGTCAACCTCAACATCAGCCAAGGTAACATCTCAGCATTCAGCTTCAGATTACAGCAGTTAATGGACATCTTGTAAATTTGGGTTTTTGTGATAAATACTGTTCTGTTCAGAGTCATTTATAATTTAATAATTATTGGACCTGTTTATTGAAAACTGGTAGGTAGTTACAGCATCAGTGATCACTACAATGAGGGTAAATTTTCTAAATAGGTCTGACTGAAACTCTTTATGTGGAAAGTTATGGGATGCCGGTATATTCAGTTTTGTTTGGTTCCTTCAAGATGTTGACGGGCTGATTACACAAGCTGTGCTGACTGGAGACTTTGAGGGAGCTGTGGAGCTCTGTCTCCATGACAACAGGATGGCAGACAGCATCATCCTGGCCATCGCTGGAGGAGCTGAACTCTTAGACAAAACTCAGAAGAAGTATTTCATGAGAACTCACAGCAAGATAACGAGGGTAACAACTGAGGAAATGATTGTTGTTTTTTTAAAATGTTGAACTTATGATCAACGTGATCATGTAACTGTTTGTCCCACAGCTGATCAGCGCTGTGATCATGAAAGACTGGCATGACATCCTGAAGACGTGTGACTTGCAGAACTGGAAGGAGGCTCTTGCTGCTGTCATGACCTACGCTCAGCCTGAGGAGTTCTCGCCCCTCTGTGGTTAGTTCTCAGACAGGTTGTCAGACCTGTGGGAGTTTAACTTTCAACCCTGATTGGATGTTCTTTTGCCTGTTTGTTAGACCTTCTTGGTGCCAGACTGGAGGCAGCAGAGGATGCCCAACTAAGATCTCAAGCCTGTCTGTGTTATATCTGCGCTGGTAACGTGGAGAAGCTTGTGTGTTGCTGGAGCAGAGCTCAAGATGGACATTATCCTCTTTCTCTACAGGTGTGTTTGTTTAATCAGGTTTGCAAAGTGGCTCAAGTTTGACATCTCAAATGTGCAGCAGCTCAGAATCAAACAGTAACATTTACTACTTTATGGAGCAACTTATAACTAAACCAGAGTTCTGCAACATTTACGACTAACAGAGTCATTTTCCCATCAATCCTCGTCTGAACTGAATCATCTTCAGACGTCTGATATTCACTCGTTTAACTCTGTATTCAGCGTCACTTGATTTTCTTGTTAAAAAGCACCATGAACCAAATGTTGTATTTTGGCTGAATATCTGGCAGGTGTTGGTCAACATTGTAAATACAGAGATGACTGGAAGTGATATGTTGATGTGTGTGTGTGTGTGTCAGGACCTGGTTGAGAAGGTGGTTGTGCTGCGTCATGCCGTAGAACAGACTCAGCGCTCTGGTCCCACTGATGTTGGAATCCTACTGGCTGAGAAGATGAGTCACTACGCCAACCTGCTGGCCTCACAGGGCAGTCTGTCCACCGCCATCACTTACCTACCAGACAACTCCAATCAGGTATGTAACAGGGTTCGTGGTCATGAACAGGTGACTGGACTTTCTCCTTCTGGATTTCACGGTTCCAAATCTAACCGGTCCTGAAGCAACAAAACAGCCCAGACCATCACACTACCACCACCACATGTTACTATTGGTTTGATGTTCCTTTTTCAAAGTGCTGCATTACTTTTACACCAGATGTAACAGAACACACACCTTCCAAAGAGTTCAGCTTGTCTCTTTAGTCCAGAGTATTTTCCCAAAAGTCTCTGGAATCATCAAGATATTTTCTGAGAAAACTGAGACGAGCTTTTATGTTCCTGTCACTCCTCAGTAGATGTTGTCATGGAACTATTCCATACAGTCTCTTTCATATGGTGGAGTCATGAACTCTGACCTTATCTGAAGCAAGTGAAGCCTAATGTTGTTCTGGGGTCCTTTGTGACCTCTCGATGACTCGTCGCTACACTCTTGGGGTAGATTTGGTTGGCCGGGCGCTTCTGGGAAGGTTCACCACGCTTTTTTACACCACTGAACAATATGGAGTTTGAATACAAGCAAAGATAGAACTCTTTGTTGCAAACTAATATCTGTCTAGTTTATTAAACACACTGTATTTACATTTTATTAGTTAAAAATGTTTTAAGTAAATTCTTTGTGTACAGATGAGTATGATACTTGTCTCATCAAAATGAATGAAGTTTTATTTTAGTAGAAATTTACAGTTAATGAGCTTCATTCATTGTTACCAGATTAACACAAAAGTTGATCCTCTTTTCATCCTTCCAGGTTGCTGTGCAGCAGCTCCGTGACCGTCTCAGTCGGGCTCTGGGGCAGCACGGGGCAGCAGCTCCCGCTCAAACCCAAACAGCTTCATCTCAGCTGCCTGGCCTCAAGGCTCAACCCCAGCAGCTTTACACCCCAGTCCAACCAGTTCCTGGAGCCACACCTGGTTCTGCACCAACACAGCCACAGTATTACCAACAGGTATGTTTCATCTCAGCACAGTTAAAAGGTTTACATGACCTGGTCTGAGTCTCATCAAGCTGGCAGCATCTCTGCAGTAACTAACCACCCAGTAAAGTCCTCATCCGAGTGTTTGTTGTCACCTCGTGACTAGAGTTCCTTTACAGCCAGGGTTTAAATGACAGTCTGTAGCTTGGAGATTAAAGATGAAACTGTGTGACCGTATTAATCTGAGCAGTGATTGAAGTTTTGTTTTGAAGTGATTGTCATGTCTTTGTGGTTTAAACCTTGGCTCTCATTTGGTTTTAAAATAATATTTCAGTTTATTTGAAGTGGGGTTTTGTGGATTGATTCTCCAAACCAAGGTCAGTCTAACTTCTTGCATGTCCTCCAAACAACCCCGTTTTAAAGCAACTGAACTATCTGATCAAGTCTTTTTCATTGTGTTATTGTGGTGTTTGGTGTCTCCCTGCCTCCCTCTCCTCCATGCTGCAGCCATCATTGCCCTTTGCCATGTATCTCTGTTTGCTTCAGGTGAGGGCTGATTCCACTGTCACTTCCTGGAGTAACCAAACTCCCACAGCCCTCCCCAATGTCCTCCCACCTCCTCCTCAAGTAGGCAGCGCCTCAGATCAGAAGGTATACCAGCCTCCCACTCAGATCCCACATACATCCCAATGCAAACACATCAATGCTTCATGTCCTCAGTTTCTCCTTCAGCCACACACCACCATCCCACTTCCTGCTGATACTGTTACCTCTTTCTCCCACAGCTGTGATGCTTTCACTGTCTTTATTCAGTCTTTTTTATATTGTGTTCTGTTTTAATTGCATGACTCCATATATCATTCATTATATTTCTGATCCAAATTTAATCTGAAGTGAATTTGTGGAAGTTAATTCTATTTAATCTGCCATCATTTTACAATTCCAGGCTTTGGAAAAAGCATTAAAATTAGGGGTGTGCCGATTTTCGATTTAATC
>SSNP01000149.1:844087-855562 GCA_006937955.1 Pachypanchax playfairii | reverse complement strand
CCAATCAGGTATGTAACAGGGTTCGTGGTCATGAACAGGTGACTGGACTTTCTCCTTCTGGATTTCACGGTTCCAAATCTAACCGGTCCTGAAGCAACAAAACAGCCCAGACCATCACACTACCACCACCACATGTTACTATTGGTTTGATGTTCCTTTTTCAAAGTGCTGCATTACTTTTACACCAGATGTAACAGAACACACACCTTCCAAAGAGTTCAGCTTGTCTCTTTAGTCCAGAGTATTTTCCCAAAAGTCTCTGGAATCATCAAGATATTTTCTGAGAAAACTGAGACGAGCTTTTATGTTCCTGTCACTCCTCAGTAGATGTTGTCATGGAACTATTCCATACAGTCTCTTTCATATGGTGGAGTCATGAACTCTGACCTTATCTGAAGCAAGTGAAGCCTAATGTTGTTCTGGGGTCCTTTGTGACCTCTTGATGACTCGTCGCTACACTCTTGGGGTAAATTTGGTTGGCCGGGTGCTTCTGGGAAGGTTCACCACAGGTCCATGTTTTCTTCACTTCTGGATAATGACCCTCACTGTGGTCTGCTGGAGTTCCAAAGCTTTAGAAACGACCGTATAACATTTTATGTTCTCAATTACTTTGTTTCTCATATGTTCCCGATTTCTTACCTGAAAGCAGGCGTGGCAGTAATCAGACCTGGGTGTGGTTAGAGGAATGGAACTTGAATAGTTTATGTAATATTTGAGTTTTTTTTTAAGTATTTTAATACAGCAGTTGTTTTGCAGGTAACTAATGGTCTTTGTTTGTAAATAGTACAGCTTTTTTTGTTGTGCAAAATGCTGCTCTTGCCAACACATTTTTCCATATAGATTTTTTAAAAATTAACATATGTTGGACATGTGTTCAATCTGTTTACAGTTGACCTAAATAAAAGGAAATAACTCTGTTTTGGTTTCTTGAATTTATGGATACTGAATAGATGTAGTATAAAGTAGCCAGAGAGTGAGGAAAAATACTAAATAAGGAAAAAAGATGTATCAAAAATCTTTATCATTGAATATCCTGATAATCGTTAAATAATCGAATCGTAGCACCCTGAATCGAAATCGAATCGAATCGTGAGTTACCTAAAAAGGCACACCCCTAATTAAAATATCAGGATACAGTCTTCATTTTTTTTTGTCTTGGGAGAATTTTAGATTTGCTTTTTTTTTTTCTTCTAGGTGGAGCCTTCAAACCCCGTATACGGCGTGCCAGCCTCCAGCTTGCCAGCGGCTCCACAGCCGTCCTCCACTCCTTCATACATGTACTCTCATCAGTATCAACGTAAGCGTTTTATCAGACTCTTCTTGTTTGAAGTGTCAACGTGTCATGAGTGGTTGGTTTATAAAAACAAAAGTACACAGAGGAAAAGCATCACGCAGTATTTTAAAGCTGCTATACTTGATTTGTATAACGAATTAGCTTAACATATTTTTTTCATGCCCATTAAAAACGTTTTAACACAGCATGGAGGAAATATGTTGTGAAGATTAAAAAAAAGACGAAAAAAAAAAATTAAGTGGTTCTCATGTATTTGTCTAAAAACATCAACCAATCAAATGGCTCGGTCCGGAAGGAATGATTGGACAGTCTCTCCAGCCATACAGACCTCCGCATTTATTTGGCTTCTGTGCTCCTAAAAAACTGAGACATATTACCGCAGCACACCACTGCTGGGAGTGTTTGCCGCTCTACCATGTCACAGCAGGAGAAACAGCCGCCGGCTGGTTCCTCGTCAGGTTCAGGACAAAGTAACAATTAATGTCAGTTGTTTGTTGTTATATTGTTTTCACTTACCGGTGATTCCGCCATGTTACGGTACTTGAATGAACTCTGGACCAGTGTCTTGCACTCGGTCGTCTTCTGGGGCTACGCGTGTTTCCAAACCTGGGGGGGCGTGGCTTAGAAATTCTACCCGACGGGAGGGGCGAGAGTTCTGTGACTTTGTTGACAGTCGAAGCTAGGCAATCTGAAATCAGGGATATCAGCTTTAAGTGAAACCTTCGATAATTTGCAGATCAACCAGAGTTGAAGTTAAAGTTGGAACAGATAAAAATACTGTGACAAGACGACTTCTCCTTAAACAGACAGGAGGACTTTCAGTGTTAGTTGTATGTAAATGTTACTTGAAGGAGACAAACCATCATTTCCAAAGTGTCTTTCCACATCTCGTCTTTAAATCGTCTCAAAGTGTTCGTGTTTGGAAATGTTTGACACTAACAGTCTGTTTACGTCTTTGCTTGCAGTAGTTTGAAACCTTCCAGCTACACATGAAGCATGCAGTGGAACTGTTGCATGTTTATAACTAACAGAACTTCCTCTCTGACTCCTAGCCTACCCTCAGGTCAGCCAGTACCCACCCGGAGGTGGGGGGGTGCCTCTCTATCATCCTCTTCAGTACTCCTCTACTGCTGCTCCTCAAACTCCCCCTGCAGAGCCCTCCTCCCCTCCTCACCCTCCTGGCTTCCTCTCTCAGTACACCCAGCCTATCACGTCTCAGCCAGCCCCCCCTCTCTATCTGGGGCAGCTTCCTGTCAGTCAGTGCTCGTCCTCCTCTCCACCCTCCCATCCTCCTTCCTTTCCCACCTCCTCCACTTTTTCTGCTCATCCCGCCTTCGGAGCATCTTTTCAGCATGGCGGACCGGGATCTCCTGTGTCGTACATGCCTCCTCCACCGGGGGGACTCTCAGGTATACAGCTAGACCCTGAGCCGACCTCCACCTATCAGAGAACAGGTCTGCATGGTTCCAATCATCTTCACTCTTACTGTTTTTGTTTTTTTTTCTCCTTCTTAACGTCCTCAGCCTGGAAAATCTCATGGATTCCAGTTTCTTATGTTCACTCAGACTTTCTTTCTTTATTACACCAACAGAATTTAGCATCAGTAAAAATATTTATCTTTTATGTAATTACTAGAATCTTGCAATAAGTTTACCAGCTCTGATAAGAAGCCAGGGGAATTTCACTGCAACAATCTCTGGATTCTTATAAAGATGTTTTTATACATTTTTTAAATCATTTTTTTATAAAGCGTTTTTTAGCAAAATATCTCGGGACAGTAATGATTTGTCTGCACAGACAGGACGCTACAGATTGTTATTAACTTTTAAATTACTATCATGTGGTTTCAACTTGTGATCAACCCAAAACTTGACAAGTTTTTAGTCCATGGCATGTTGATACAAATCGTTTGAATGAGGGTTAATTAAAGGGTTAATTTGTGGGGCTTTTTGTTGGTGGTTGATTTCATCATAAAGCTCAAGTGAAAATTAAATGATCTGCTGTATAAAAATTAATTAACATAACACCTGATTGTATTCCTCATTATCAGCTTATTAACCAAATGAATCAATCTTTAGTTAATGTTGTATTTGTGCCCCTATTTTGCAGGAAGAAAAGATTTTCTAAATATTTTCAAAATATCTGGTTCCATCTGGTGTTTTAAAGTATAGCTGATTATCTGATTTTTGTTATTTTATTATTTCAT
Source organism: Pachypanchax playfairii (assembly GCA_006937955.1). NCBI lineage: Eukaryota > Metazoa > Chordata > Actinopteri > Cyprinodontiformes > Aplocheilidae > Pachypanchax > Pachypanchax playfairii. Next base: position 852,062 of record SSNP01000149.1, on the reverse strand, counting down.
ATCAATCAATATTGTGTTTGTGCTCAGTAGAGAATTTTCTACATGAATCTGAATGTGTAGATTTTCAGTAACAAAGTTTCAAATATGCATATTTATAAAAATATAAACACTTCAGTTCTCCCATATTGTGATTTACACCAAATAAAACAGTCTCATCTTTGTTGTATCCACATTATCAGATTAATTGACCATGAAAACACATTTAGTAATTGGATTGACATTGATTAGTTATTAGTTCAGTAGTTATTCAGAGATGGTGGTTTTCTTCTGGATCGAGCTCCAGAACTTTTGAAGGAACATCAAATTAATTAACACACGTCTCATTCTACAGTGTCTCGACTGTCTTTTGGTGTTTGTTGCAGGTTTTTACCATCATTTATTCTTGATGTGATTTAAAAAATCCAGATGTTCCCTATTTTTGTATTTTCTGGATCAAAGTATCTGGAATTTTGTAACAATCTAGATCAGTCCTTAATATCATGTAGAACCTGTTGGGAATTCATCTTGTAGTTTATCCTGGATCTAGATGGTGATCCAGATCCCAAATCTACTCACTTCTTCCTCGGGCCTTTTCTAACATTTCCTGAGAATCCATCCAGAAGTTTCTGTAATCTTACTAAGAGTCAGACAAACTAACAAACCCTTGTGAAAACATTACGTCCTGGTGCAGGTAGATATAGTAGTAGTAGTAATAATAATACGTTCCTGTCATCTCAGCCCAGTCTGCACATTCTCCTCTGACGTCAGCATTTTGATCCACACAGCAGCAGTTTGAACTTCAGCAAGTCGTCTTCACGATTTGACTGATTTGCTCTCTATGTTGCCAAGCAACCGAGCGGGCGTATCTAATAAAGGGGCCAATAACAAAATAATTTGACCTCATGAAGGAAGTCAGTGTTACTAATGAGTCATTTTTTATTTAAAATATACGTCTATAAGTACAAGAACAGATGTGAACCAGAGCAAAATTCCTTTTGTGAAACAAACTTGGCCAAATAAACCTGATTAAGATTATTAATGTAATTTACTTATAAGTGCAAAATAGGGGGACTTGCAGTAAATTATTTCCAATAATTGAAGCTAAAAAGAGATTAATAATGAGATTGTTTTGTTTATAGGGCCTCAGAACGGCTGGAATGACCCTCCAGCTCTGACCCGAGCATCAAAGAAGAAGGTATGTTTGTATTCAAGTAATAAACAACAGAGTACATCATGTGTCTACACCCCCACCATTAGAAACCCACTTTGCTCTGATTAGTCAACGCCAATAACCCAATCTGGCTCCGCCCACCACAGTGTTTACATCAAGGTTGATATACATTAGATCTGATTTTAAATTAGTTACATTCCTGAGTATTTTATGCTTTAAAATAATCATGAGCTAGATTATTTAAAATGTGTCTATACAGATCACATGCGTAAGTTTTAGTGTTACATTAGTGTTCAGTTCAGTGAGACTTTATTAATCCCCAAAGGGAAATAAGGTGTTGTAGAAATACATTTTTAAAGTTTCTTTAGAGATTCAGTCTAACTAGCATTAACCTGAAAAAGTCTGTTTAATTTGGCTGGTTGTCAATTTGCAGCTCAGTGCATTAAATAAAATATTTTCTGAACATATTTAGGAAATATTGTTGTATTGTAGAACTTACTGATCTCTGAGTGCAGTCATGTTGTAGATAGACATGGAACTTTTTGATTTGTTTTTGTTCAGCACGTTCCAGAGAACTACACCCCACCAGCTCCTATCACTGCTCCCATCATGACCCCACTGGGTGCTGACCCTCAGGGCCAGGCAGTGACCTCAGGAGCCCCTCAGGCTATGGTGCAGGGTCCACACAGTCCCCAGGTCCCCTACTCATCCATGCAGCAGCAGCTCTCCCCCCCACCTATGAACCCTGCAATGTCCCAAACCAACATGGAGGGGCCCCCAGGAGCACCAACAGGAGACACCATTCGGGTAGGCAGTGTTTAGGAAACACGTGGACCAACGAGCACGNTAGAAAATGGAAGACATACAAGACCACTGATAATCTCCCTCGATCTGGGGCTCCACGCAAGATCTCACCCCGTGGGGTCAAAATGATCACAAGAACGGTGAGCAAAAATCCCAGAACCACACGGAGGGACCTAGTGAATGACCTGCAGAGAGCTGGGACCAAAGTAACAAAGGCTACCATCAGTAACACACTACGCCGCCAGGGACTCAAATCCTGCAGTGCCAGACGTGTCCCCCTGCTGAAGCCAGGACACGTCCAGGCCCGTCTGCGGTTTGCTAGAGAGCATTTGGATGATCCAGAAGAGGATTGGGAGAACATCATATGGTCAGATGAAACCAAAATAGAACTTTTTGGTAGAAACTCAACTTGTCGTGTTTGGAGGGGAAAGAATGCTGAGTTGGATCCAAAGAACACCATACCTACTGTAAAGCATGGGGGTGGAAACATCATGCTTTGGGGCTGTTTTTCTGCAAGGGGACCAGGACGACTGATTCGTGTAAAGGAAAGAATGAATGGGGCCATGTATCGTAAGATTTTGAGTGAAAACCTCCTTCCATCAGCAAGGGCATTGAAAATGAGACGTGGCTGGGTCTTTCAGCATGACAATGATCCCAAACACACCGCCCGGGCAACGAAGGAGTGGCTTCGTAAGAAGCATTTCAATGTCCTGGAGTGGCCTAGCCAGTCTCCAGATCTCAACCCCATAGAAAATCTCTGGAGGGAGTTGATAGTCCGTGTTGCCCAGCGTCAGCCCCAAAACATCACTGCTCTAGAGGAGATCTGCATGGAGGAATGGGCCAAAATACCAGCAACAGTGTGTGAAAACCTTGTGAAGACTTACAGAAAACGTTTGACCTCTGTCATTGCCAACAAAGGCTATATAACAAAGTATTGAGATTAACTTTTGTTATTGACCAAATACTTATTTTCCACCATAATTTGCAAATAAATTCTTTAAAAATCAGACAATGAGATTTTCTGGATTTTTTTTCCTCATTTTGTCTCTCATAGTTGAGGTATACCTATGATGAAAATTACAGGCCTCTCTGATCTTTTTAAGTGGGAGAACTTACACAATTGGTGGCTGACTAAATACTTTTTTGCCCCACTGTACATTAGATCTGATTTTAAATTAGTTACATTCCTGAGTATTTTATGCTTTAAAATAATCATGAGCTAGATTATTTAAAATGTGTCTATACAGATCACATGCGTAAGTTTTAGTGTTACATTAGTGTTCAGTTCAGTGAGACTTTATTAATCCCCAAAGGGAAATAAGGTGTTGTAGAAATACATTTTTAAAGTTTCTTTAGAGATTCAGTCTAACTAGCATTAACCTGAAAAAATCTGTTTAATTTGGCTGGTTGTCAATTTGCAGCTCAGTGCATTAAATAAAATATTTTCTGAACATATTTAGGAAATATTGTTGTATTGTAGAACTTACTGATCTCTGAGTGCAGTCATGTTGTAGATAGACATGGAACTTTTTGATTTGTTTTTGTTCAGCACGTTCCAGAGAACTACACCCCACCAGCTCCTATCACTGCTCCCATCATGACCCCACTGGGTGCTGACCCTCAGGGCCAGGCAGTGACCTCAGGAGCCCCTCAGGCTATGGTGCAGGGTCCACACAGTCCCCAGGTCCCCTACTCATCCATGCAGCAGCAGCTCTCCCCCCCACCTATGAACCCTGCAATGTCCCAAACCAACATGGAGGGGCCCCCAGGAGCACCAACAGGAGACACCATTCGGGTAGGCAGTGTTTAGGAAACACGTGGACCAACGAGCACGCGGAAGTGATGAGCAACAACAACAACAAACTTTATTTATAAAGCGCTTTTCAAACAAAGTTTATCAAAGTGCTTTACAGATTTAAAATGACCCCACAACCCCNTTAAAAAAAAAAAAAAAAAAAGTAAAACCCCCGTCCCAACCCAACCCATCGACCATACACACACACACAAGTGTGTTTTGGTATCCTTATGGGGACCGTCCATTGACTTCCATTGATTTTAGTAACTAGATTTATACCTAACCCAAACCCTTTTCCTAATTTTAACCATTACTGATCTATAACTAACCCTAAGACTAACTAAAACTCTATTCACACCATACCTATAAACCTAACCCCTAACCCTAAAAAGGGGAGTCCCCCTCATGGGGACCAGGCTTCGGTCCCCACAAGAACCCTCGGACCCCAGAAAGATGGTAAAAGTCAGGAAACGGGTCCCCAGGAGGTCAGAAATACAAACCCACACACACACACACACACACACACACACACACACACACTTAAAAGCTACAAAAACAGCGGGCTGAGCACAGATGAGCCAGGAAATGCCATCATGGGAGCCATCTTGGGCACACACTCAGTTGCAGAATCTACGCTCGTTCGAATATGTTCAAAACTTTTGACACTAATTAGACGCCGTAGAAATGTGAAGAGTTTAACTGAGTCTGTGTTCCTCTCAGCCTCAGCTGTCCATCCCTGCTGAGAAGATCACGAAGAAGCCCATCCCTGATGAGCATCTGATCCTAAAAACCACTTTCGAGGGACTGATCCAGAAGTGCTTGGCTGTCGCCAGCGACCCTGTGAGTTTGTTGGAGGGGAGACATCGTGATTTATTTGTCCTCTCCTGTTTTACATGTGTAATCTGATTTAATTATGTCTGTTTGCAGCAAACCAAGAGGAAACTCGACGACGCTAACAAACGCTTGGAAACACTCTATGACAAACTCCGAGAGCAGACGGTGAGTTTCCAGCTTGGTCAGCAGGGAGCTTTCTGCAAGACTCGCTCATCTTTAGATTTAAGAAAATTGTTTTTTTATTTATTTATTTTTTTAATTTACATTGAATTCCAGGTTTTAGATGGTTACTTTTTCTTTAACTTTACAGTGGACTTCAGAGAGCTGGCAGATATTTACAGTAAAAAACTGTTTGTCATTGCAGTGAGAGATTTATCAACAATTTATTACTGACTTTTTAACAGCACATTGATGTTATTTTTACTGGCTCCCACCACAGAAATACAAAGCAAAGATAATAATGATAACTGGTTAATAAAAATGTATTTAAACATTCTGGGGTTTTACATTAGGATTGGAGTCTACAGTCAGGTATATAATATACAAGTTTTCAGTGCTTTTTCTTTGTTACAAACATCGTCTTTCACTCAGATATAACACAGCTGTTGTTCTCTGCAGCTCTCTCCTGCCATCGTAGGTGGACTTCACAGCATTGTAAGGACCATAGAGTCTCGATCCTACACCGAGGGCCTCAACATCCACACCCACATTGTCAGCAACAGCAACTTCAGTGAGACGTCGGCCTTCATGCCCGTGCTCAAGGTGGTACTGACACAAGCCAACAAGCTCGGGGTGTGAGGATTCTAGGCGAGCTGGACGTGGAGGGTTACGGTCGTTCATCCCAAGCGTTTGACTGACGAGTTGGAGTTGAGCGTCTGTCAGCCTTTAGTTTACAGGGAGTCCATTTGACTTACAATACAAACACAAACTTCTGAGACTCTAACGTGCAGATCTTTTTTGTGCCATTCATGTTTTTACTCAAATATAAGCCATGTCGCGTCGCGCTCGGTGGTGAAAGTAAATTATGAGGCAAATAAAGGGCTTTTAGAAATATCACCTCAAACCCACATATAGGCAGGTGAGACTTTAAAAGTCTGGTTTAATTCAGGCTTAATAAAACGAAATAAATATGCAAAAGTATATTCAAATAGAAAATGTTATGAAAAGTGAAATGGATGAAACAGAAGGGAGTTTTAGTGGCATTTCTGTTCACATGATCTAAATGTTATTAAAAAAGCTGATTTCAATGAATCATGTACTGATCAGATATTTCAAGCATGTGTTTCGGCTCACGATTCATGCAATCATGAAGCTTTTAGATGAAAACAGCTTATTCATCTTTATCCAATCTGTGCATGACAGCAATGCTCCCAAATCTTATAGTTCATAAATATAACAAATTTTCTTTTAAAAAATGAATCAGTCATTATTTTTACCTGCTTGTTCCTGTTCAGGGTCACGGGGAGCTGGTGTCTGTCTCCACCTGGACAGGTGGTCCATCACAGGGCCACATATAGACAGACAACCACTCACACCTAGGGACAAATTAGATTTGCCAGCTACCTTATTCATGTGTATTTTTGGTCTGTGGGAGAAAACCCACTCATGCACTAGGAGAACATGCAAACTCCATGCAGAAAGGTCCTGGTTTCAAACCCAGAACTTTCTGGCTGCAAAGCAACAGTGCTACCAGCTGCACCACCATGCAGCCCTGAAGTATTCTTTTTTTTTGTTTGTTTGCTTATTTTGCTGTAGACCTGCAGATGACCCTGTTGATAAACTTTCATTCTAACAGCAAGAGGGAGATTATTAATTAACAGAAACAAGACATTATATTCTCAGTTCTGGTTGTTTTTAAGATGCTTGTTTGTGTATTAAACCCTTCTGCTTAGAGTGACTTTCACCACTGGTGTCACTGCGGCCAGCACATTGGACCAACTTGTTGTCAGTGTTTGCAGCAGCACGTGCTGAAAACATTTGCGTTTTAGTTCAGTTTTTTGGTTCAGTCTTATTTTTTTGTTATTACATATCTAATTCTCAATGGAGTGCAATGAATTTTACAAAAACAAGCTTTTAATGTTTTAGTGTTTTGGAATATGCATGCAGACAAATTCTGTGTTGTATTTGAAAAGTTAAAGGTAATTATGTGCTGATTAATCTGACCTCAGAGAGAAACTGGAAGGAGACTTGATTTTTCATTCCAACTATAACGAGGGCTGCAGCCTGAGGTCAACCTCACTTTGTGTTAATAGAAAAAAAAAAACACACCATTGTTTTTGACTGACTATAGGCAATATTTTCAATAAATAATATTTATTTACAAATGGATGTTGAGTTTTTTTTACCTGTCTGTAAAGTAAATGTTATAAGAATGAAGACTAATTTTGATCCTTAACTTTTGATGCTGTAAGCAGGTATATAAGGACCGAATTATTTTTGTGGCTGAAGCAGACACTGTTGGACAATATTTTCAGCTCTAATAAAATCAGAAATAAAACTAAACACGTATGTCTGTAAAGTAATAAAAACAATCTGAATAGGTTGATTCAAAACTGTTTAATTTAAATTATTATACATTTCCAATTCACAACTAAAGTCATATCAAAGCACTAAGTCCAATTCACATGAACAGGTTAAAATTAAAAGCCACTTATATACAGTCCTATCCAGTTGTGTTATCAGTTTTATTGAATTAGAAAATGATCAAAGTTTCCTAGAATCATCACCTCAACACACTCCTCCATCCTGAGCAGAAAAAACTGTCGACAGTGGAAAGTACCGACTCCCTTTTAACAGGAAGAACCAAAACCAGGATGAGTGGTCTCCTGGCTCGACTCGCTGGGTCTGAGAGGACAAACAGAAGGGTTGGACCACTCATCATTCTATGGGAAGAGAAACTGAGTTACAGTTAATGGCAGCAATAATAATAAATAAAAGCATTGAAAATAAAGTCAGAGTGTAGAAATGTTGTCAGTGTGTTCTCCAGCAGTCTAAGCCTATAGCAGCATAACTAAAGGGATGATCTGGATAAACTAATTTAACTCTAAGACTGAACAAAAGGGATAGTTTAAGGACTAGTCTCGAATATGACTGTGTCAGGCCATGTGTTAGTATGTTATTCCAACTTCATGTGTAGGTTTTTTAACACAATGGACCATAAAAAGGAATAAAATCAGTGACTCATGTAAAAGAAGTATGAAACATCAGGATCTGAAGATAACGAACACGTCATGTTTTTATTAGTAGGATAAAACGTTTACAAGTCTGTGAGTAAACTTCACACTGAGCTCTAAGGGTGTCTGCCTCACAGATTAAAAGTGGAAGCTGGTTCCACAGGAGAGGAGCCTGATAACTGAAAGCTCTTCCTCCCATTCTACATTTAGAATCTCTAG
>SSNP01000149.1:828522-844077 GCA_006937955.1 Pachypanchax playfairii | reverse complement strand
ATAAGGAAACTTTCCGCTGTGATTATCATGGCCAGGTGAACCTGTTTGGGACATTTTATTGATTCACTTCTTTATTACTTCAGGTGCAACAGCTTTGTAGAGCAACATACAGAAGTTGTTAGCTGAAACTATATTATCCCAAAAGGCACCTTGCATGTCAAAAGGATTGTGGTTAACTATATACATATTATAAGAACTTATAATAGCGTTAACATTTATGACGAGATGTACAACAACCACAAAATATTAGTGCAAACAAAATGAAAACACAAAACAATGTTTCTGCTGTTTAGGCCAAAAAATGAGGGACACAAAGTTAAAAACAGAGATTTAATTACAATAAAGAAACAAAATATTTGTCAGACTTTTATTTTAAACAAATAAAATGGGAATCACAGGGGATGAACGTGCCACATAAAGAGGTGTCGATTATTATAGACAAAGAAAAAATTCACAAAAATGAATAAAAAGATAAATAGATGTTGAAACTATAGGATCCAAAATTAAATTTCTGGACTAAAACAACACAAAAAATATGATTAAATAAAAACAATGTATAAAACTAACAAAAATATTTAATGACCACAGAACAACAAAAAGACTGAAGACCAAAAACAAAAGTTGGGGGGGGCTTTTTGGGCCCTACTGTTTCTCAGACCGCACGCGCACAAAGAAAAAACGTGCTTTTATTTTGAAGAGCGGACTGAAGCCGTTCATCAGTGACGTTTTCCATAAAAACGAAACTCGGTGGATTCAGCGGTGGAGCTAGATGACGGGACAGACCCTACAGGAACAGGTAGGTGCAACATTTATCTGACTGTACAAATCTGCTTTAATCCTAATATTCCTGCATTTCCTGTGTGATGTTGTCTCATCTGTTACATGTGAAACTGCGACCCATCGAGTAAACCGTCGAAATGTTTAAAGATGCATTTCACAGTATTTGAAAGTATAGCAACACTGTAGCTCACAGAACAAAAATATACTTACATTTTCTTTATGTGGCGCAGAAGTTTAGTTTATTCTCTGGCCTGTTTACAAATCGAATAAGTTTTGGGTTCATCCTAACAAAAGAAACCAAAGAGTCCTAATCCGTGTATCATTGGGTTTTTTTTTTGGCAGACAAAAAAAAAACGAATACGTGATCATAAACTCAATATAAAAGAACGGGCATATGACGAATTTGATTTTAATAGTCTGGATTTACGCGACCCAGAAATTGCACTCCTTACAATTTGTGAGTGGTCATGGCCAAGATAAGCGCAGACACATACATACATAAAGACTCTTTTTTTCAAAGCTTTATTTCAATTTACAAATACCATTCAAAAGTTTTTGGTCACCTTGACAATTTTGTGTTTCTTATGAAAAGTCACACTTCTATTTACCACTATGAATTGCAAAATGAATAGAAAATATAGTCAAGACATTGACAAGGTTAGAAATAATCATTTTTTTCTTTCAAAGTTTGCTTTTGTGAAATAATCCTCCATTTGAAGCAATTACAGCATTGCAGACCTTTGGCAATCTAGCTGTCAATTTGTTGAGGTAATCTAGAGAAATGTAACCCCATGCTTCTAAAAGCCCCTCCCACAAGTTAGATGCGGGCACTTCTTGTACTATAAGGTCAAGCTGCTCCCACAACAGCTGGTGACTGCGCTGGCCACTCCTTTACAGATAGAATACCAGCTTCCTGCTTCTTCTCTAAATAGTTCTTGCACAATTTGGAGGTTTGGGTCATTTTCCTGTCGTAGGATGAAACTGGCTCCAATCAAGCACTGTCCACAGGATATGGCATGGCGTTGCAAAATGGAGTGATAGCCTTACTTATTCAAAATCCCTTTTACCCTGAACAAATCTCCCACCTCACCAGCACCAAAGCAACCCCAGACCATCACGTTACCCCCACCATGCTTGTCAGTTGTTCTTTGCCCCACAAATGTTCTTCTGTGTGATCCAAACACCTAAATATTAAATATTAAAATCAAATTCATCCCCGATGCCTGCTTTTTTATTTTGTATTTTTTATCCAAGACCAAAAGTTAAAATATGATAAAACAGACTTTGTTTTTTTGTATCCAATTTCAAAACCAGTAACAAAAAAACAAATCACATTTTTGTCTGCCAATTGAAAATGGAAAGAATGAATGATTCACGGATTAGTCCTGATTGGTCATAAAAATAGGATGAAAACTGTGGAGCTGTTATATGTTTTTTTCCTGACTGGTTAAAATATAATTTATTTTGAAGTAAATTGTCTTTTACTCTCTGACTGTCATTGGAATAACTCATAAGGAATCCGTTTTTTAAATTAACAGTTCCAATTTTGAGCTCAGTCAGAGAATGAAGCATTGAATTAAGAAAATACACCATTACATTTAAAAGCGTATTACTTACTTGAGTAATTAGAATTATTATTAACATAAGGTTGTAGCTTGAGGTAGGTTCTTACTGAGTATTAAGAAATCATCTTGTTTTTGGTTCTTCTTAAACTCAGGCTTCTTGAGAGGTGTATTACCTGTAGCTGACATGTTTCGGCGTGTTTACTTCCGCCTTCTTCAGAGCTCAGAGTAAACACGCTGAAACATGTCAGCTACAGGTAATACACCTCTCAAGAAGCCTGAGTTTAAGAAGAACCAAAAACAAGATAAGGTTGTAGCTTCAAAACCATGAGCAACAAAGGAATACTAATACAGTCATTTTATGTTAATTTTAAATTTACGTATGTAAAGTGACAAAATTTATTCACACAATTATGTGAGAAGGATTTATGTTTATTAGAAATGTATTTATTTACTTTAAAACAGTCCTGCAGATGACACAGATTATATTCTTTTATATCTCAAAAAGCAGCGAGCAAGGGAAGATTCCACTTCTCGCTCTTTCTATTGAAAAAGATACTCTCTTTATCTGCATCCTAGTTTAAGTATATCTGTAAAAGTTTTGAATGTATCTAAGAAAATCATTATCTTTATGCAGACCAGCATCTTTATCTGAGGAGTCAGAGAGAAGAAGATGAGTGATTTCAGCCTTTGGGCCTTTCTTCCACCCATTTTCTCTTTGGGCACCGCGTTTGGACTGTGGCTGGTGTAAGTTCACCTCCTTTTCACTCAGTATCGTACAACAGACAAATAATTACCAGGAAAATTGTTACAGAAGATCTACAAAGAGGTGAATGTTGTGCATCCTTCATCTCCAAGGTATTTTAATTGATGCTTTATTAACTGACCATCTATTCATCCATCTTTATCTGCTTATCCATTGTCGGGTTATGTAACAAATTCAGGAGGGAAAATCAGACACCCCTCACCCCAGCTGCTGGGGGGGATTTCCAGGCCATAGAGGAAATCTTGGCCTGGATCTTCCTTCCAATGAATTCTGGGTAAATGGTAAATGGTAAATGTCCTGTATTTGTATAGCGCTTTTCTAGTCATTCAGACCACTCAAAGCGCTTTCACACTACAAGGTTTTGCATTCACCCATTCACACAACCCGATATGTAAACCGGGGGAGAGGGTAGGGGCTAACACTCACACAACCCGATACGCAGGGTTCAGTGTCTTGCCCAAGGACACTTCAACATGTGGCGGTGGAAGCCGGGATCGATCCACCAACCTTCAAATTGGAGGACGACCGCTCTAACCACTGAGCCACAGCCTGGGTCTGCCTGGGGGTTTCCTAGTGGGACCGTGCCCCGACAAACTTCATAGCGAGACCTCTAGGAGACATCCTAACCAGACGCCTGAACCACCTCAGCTGACTCTTTTCAATGTGGAGGAGCAGCGGCTCGCCCTCTGGATGACAGAGCTCCTCACCTGGGGTCTCATTTATAAAGCTTGCTTACGCACAAATTGGGGGCGGAAAACTGCGTAAGCAACTTTCCACGCAAACTTTGGGATTTATAAAAAAAAATGTACGCAACTTTAAGTTGACTATGATCCAGACTTACACACATTTTGGACATGGAGAGCACCTGCAGTGCTGCTGCTGAGAAGGATAAAATTATTTATTCCAGCAGCATTATCGATTGTACCGCTTCGTGATATCCCGCCCCAACATGCAAAATATCAGCAGGGCGGGGGGGCAGATTGAGACAGAATGTCATGCGTTGTTTATAGGACCAACACAGAAGGCATGATTTTTTATTTTTTCACTAATTCTTTAAGTGTGCCTGAAATTTTCGTCAGGACATTACATTCTTTGTGCAGTTATTCTCGCACTTCGTTCACCGCACTAATCATGTCCGTCTGTGCCTGCAGGACAGCGTCAGTTAGCACCCGGCCACATCCAGGTGCGCCATGCGCACTTGTGGGACAGGCCGACCCTGCAGCCACATCTTCAGTCGCCGCGAGTTTAGAGCGGCGAGTCGTACCAGCGCTGCTCTAACTTCACCTTGCCTTTAGGCTAAAAACTGAAGAGGAGTAATTATGTCCTTATGCCACCGCCTCATTGCTGCCTGCATGCTGTGTTCATGTAAAACAACAGAGACGCTAATGCTGCTGCTTCCAGAAGCAGGGGGAAAATAAATAAATAAATCTCTGCATTTTACAGCCGTGGCGCAGCGCCACGGTAAAGTGTTCAGAGGGAAAACACTGATGTTTATATTTACACTTTTGTTTTTCTGTGTTTTGCTTCATTTATACAGATACTTCATTGCTCTTTACACTGAGAAAGTAATCCCTCTGAGTTCAGAGTACAGGTAGGATTTTTACTACTTCGTGTTTTCACTTTAAAGAAACTCTTGAGTGAGATTGTTTTTATTTGTTCTAGGAGGAGTAATGGATCACTGTATCTTCCCTACATAAGGTACACAGTCCACTCACCCTGGTTCATTCATTGTACAATAAAAGCAGTGTTACTTTGTTTTAAGGTTGTAAATACCATCTTTTATGATCGTTGTACAGTGTTGCAGGAAATTTTCCACCAGCCAGCTGCATCTTCAGCGAAGTCATGAACCTGGCAGCATTTTTGGGTAAAGCACTAATTACACTATTCATATTCAGAAAAGGAACAGTTCCAAATATTTAATGATTTCCTAATATTACTATTTGCTGTGGTTGTCAGCAATCACACATTTGAACAGAAGGAGAGGTTTCTATACTTTAGATACTGTCAAAAAGACGAGTATTATTCATGGAGAAGCTGAAAATGGGGTCACAGGCTGATTAACGGAGCACAGATACATCGATGCCACTTGTTGGATATGAATCTTTTAGATGACTGAAGTAAACAAAATGTTTTTAATAACTATGTATACAAACTGTTCAACATTAGTTGATTTTGTTCCATTGTTTGTTTATTGTTCATCTTGTGGCATTGATGTAACTGGGCTCCATTATTCAGCCTGTGACCCGTCATACTTTTAAATTTATATTCTCTAAGGACAGAATCAGACTGCTTGTTGTTATGTGAGAGATTTCTTTTAGGTTACATCAGTTTCATTTGTAGAAGTGTGTCACAGTGACAAATGATTAGAACTTATTGTCAGATTGTTGATCTCCTCATCAACGAGGGTTTAGATTAGACTGATAGAACAGCTTATCAGTGATGTTCGTTCTCTCTAAGAGATTCTGGCCTAGCACCCAGGAGTCTGATGAAGGTCAGAGGTCTGATAGTCTCTCTTATCAGACCTACTATGAAAGACAGTAAAACAGCCTTATAGGCAGAACCTCATCCAGATGAACCTGCGTTTGAATGACTCATTTTGTGTAGAAAATTATATTAAGCTTCTTTCCTTCACAACTTACTTTGACACTTGGTAAATAATTCTTCCACAACAGTATTCATAAAGAAGAAACTGTAAATTTGGACTTTGTAAGTTCTTGAAGTTGTAACTTTTTAAGTTGTATCACACAGAGAACAGATACACAACACATTTGTATCTGATTTAGTTGAAACAAGTTTACAAATAGATGGTTATGAATCTTTGATGACTATCCATCCATTTTCAAAATCCTCTTTATCCTGTTCAGGGTCGTGGGGAGCTGGTATCTATCTCCAGCAGTCATTGGGAGAGAGGCGGGGTTACACCTGGACAGGTCGTCAGTCCCTCACAGGGCCACTTACAGACAAACAACCACTCACACACACACCTAGGGACAATTTAGAGTTACCAATTACCCTCAAGAATGTTTTAGACTGTGAAAGGAAGCTGGAGTCCCCAGAGAAAAGCCACACATGCACAGGGAGAACATGCAAACTCCATGCAGAAAGACTCCAGTCTGGAGTCGAACCTGGGATCTTCTTGCTGCAAAGCAACAGTGCTACCATCTGCACCACCCTGCAAACCTTGTTTGTTGATGAATATGAACGTTTTTTACAGTAATCTAATGCTAGCTTGTAACAACAAGTGAAGGTTTGATTTTTCACTGCTAACAAAGTTTGTGTTAGCATCTTCAGTGTTCAGTGCTGCTGCTTGTGTAAAGTTACAGTTGAGATAAGTTGCAGTGTTCCTCTTCCACCACAAGAGGGACTTCCCTTCTCTCACGAATGAGGAACTGTTTCCAAGCGCTGGTCTTCGGGCTCACTGTTCTGCATATTATCGATGTTTTCCTGCATGAACACATATCCAGCACGCCATCATGTTCAGCTGAAGCTTCTTAATCAACCATCATTTAGTTGATTAGTTGAAGCAAGGAAACATCTAAAACAGTCATGACAAAAGGGTTAGAGTATCAGAATTAGGAAACTGGAAAAATGTGGAGAACCCAGCTGGTTCCTTTCTGCATGGGATTGTCTTGGATGTAACCCCGTCTCTCACCCAGTGACTGCTGGAGATAGACACCAACTCCCCACAACCCTGAAACCAGCAGAAAACGACCGACCGACCGACCCTCTACAGCAGCATCAGAATGTCACATGTTCTGCAACATGCTGCTGAGTGATCAGTTTTAATTGGTGCACTTCTGTTTCAGGGCTTGTCATTGGTATTCTCCGATATCTTGACCTGAGGAACAGAACAGACAAATATTGTCTGAACTTTCTAAGCCTAGCCATGTTCGCTCTCTGCTGCTTTGGAATGACAATTGTCGGGAACATCCAGGTAACTACAAAACAATAAATCTAGAATAATTTCCAGCCTGCTGCTCACTAACTGAATTATTTTACAGTTGTTTGAAATGAAACTCATTCATGAATTGGGTGCATTGATGACCTTTGGACTGGGGACGATATACTTCTGGATTCAGTCTTATTTAACCCTGAAATGTAACACGAAGAGCAAAGGAAAGATTGTTGCTATTGTCCGCTTCCTGCTGTCTGCAGCCATCACACTGTGCATTATACTGAAGCAAGGTATCCTTTCATGTTTGGTGGGTTAAAAAAGATTTACTTAAATACAGTATTTTTTCTGAATAATGATCTACATTATTAAACACGTGCGTAATTTATTTCAGGTCCTTCCCTAGCTTCTGAAATAGCATTAATGTTATATTATTGTCATAGGAAATATCGCATATTATTTACACAAAATTTAATGATGATAACTTGCATCTGTAGCATTTCCTCTTCAGCTTATCACACGTCAGTCAGAATTTCATATCATTTCTGCCAGAAAACCAATATAATACAATTATAGCTCCGTAAAAGGTTAACAAACAATAGTCACGTGAACAAAATTTTTGAGATTAAAGTTGTTTTAAGACAGCGACATTCCAATTCGGTTTAGGTCCCACTTGGCTTTGCCGTTAGCTTGCCAGTCTGATCTCTACTAATCACCATTTGTCCCAACTGAAGCTGTTCAAAAATCTGACTTCAGGTAAGATATTAATTGTTCATAGCCTTTTGACAGAACCTCAATTCTAAAATTCAGAACTATGATGAAAACAGCAATATGTGAGCCCGTGGTAAAAATTTAGGGAATATCAGATTTTGTTTACAAACATTGTTGATGTATTTACCCTTAACTCTCCTGTTAGTCCTGGTTGTGATCTCTCACATGCACACAGCTCGATGCCAGTGGGCACTGGTCATGTTCTTCCTCATCTTCATTAGCACTTTTAGCATCGAGTTTCGTCACTGTCACTTAAAGATGACGTTTGGAGAGACTATGGATCGTTCCATCAGTCAGATGAGACCTCGTACGTGTTCTAACAGCAGCTATGAGAGTGTTACACAGGCTTAACCAGAGCTACAACAGTGTTTACATTCTACCCCTTGAGAAAGCCTGTACACATTTCTTGTTCCAGTCAGGGACACCTGGAGTATCACTATATGTTGAAGTTGTTCTAGTATTGTAATACTAGTAGGTTAGAAAAGCAACTAGAATTTTCTTGATTCCTCTGAGATGTTTTACTTCAGCGGAGTTTTCTCTAACTGGAAAGTGCAGTTTCCAGTGAGTGTGCTTTGCTTACAGACCACACCCTGTGAGAGCCTTGAGGACTTTTTTTGAACTGGTTTGCCTGGGAGATGTTTTGGCCACATGCCTGAAGATGTGAATTGCTATGAAACTTTGGGGGATTAGATTGGGAGCTGCATTGTAAATCCTGGGAAACTGAAGCCTTCACATAATGCATTATCTCTATAGACAAGTAGATCAAATTCACCAGGGACAATGTGAAAAACTAGGAACTGGCCTTTTGGCTTTGTACTGGGTGAATTGAGGACGATAGTTGTCTCAGTACTGTAGGTATGATACCTGTAAACACCAACCAACCCTATGAAGCTCCAACTGTCTGTCATGAGTGTTACTCCATTGGGCTGAGAACGTCCCCACTGAGACAACAGAAAGGGAAAACACATCAAGAATCCATTATCATACACAACAGTGCTCTACGTATAGTGGACACATTCAGGTTTCTGTGGACCTCCCGGGACCAGGACCTGAACTGGACAGTCAACACAGACGCAGTCATTAAGAAGGTCCAGCAGACGTTGAACTTCTTGCAGCAGCAGGAGTTTAACCTGCTACAGGAGCTGCTGGTAAACTTCTACACAACTATGACAGATGGAACTGCACAGGAGGGTTAAGACTCTGCAGTCCACCTACATCTGGAGGAAAGGGGTTCGATTTGAGGACAGTATTATCAATAGATTGATGGTTCGACATCTTTCAGCTTCGGTTTAAAATGATTTCTGCTTTACAGAACATACAATCTACCCCCCAACATCTTATGACTACATCTGGACACTAAATTTTAGTTTTGAGTTTTAAGGCTTTTTGGATGAGAAGCAAAACATCTTTAAGAACCAAGTAAAAATTCTGTTTCTTTTTTTAACTTACTAGGAGAACAGTAGTACTGCTTTTCACATATTTGACTTTTTTTCTGTAATATTTTTAAATGTTATTGGTTTTAAATCCACAGTCTTTGTATTATAATCATTAAGGTTTTAATTTGATGGTTTTAATTAATTTTCCTGTCCACATGTACGTTTACGAATCTGCTTGGAACTGGTCCAGTAAATGAATATTATGATTCAGTATCAGTCTTTGTTAATAAAATTACAAAGGAATTATTGTTATTGTCATAATTTTTTTTGTGTTGTATCACCAACTCTTCACCTCATCCTTGATGGGGAGTCTGCAGCAGAAGCTTCTTTCAGCTGCTGTTACCGCTCTTGTTCTTCATTATTACCTACAGCTCATGTCCACTAGTGAAAACTGGAAAGTAGATGAACTGGCTTATTGATAATTTTACCTTTAGTCTCAGTTCTCTGTCTTCACTCCAACAGGCTGGAACAGTGTCCATATCAAAGCCTTTCTATCCCTCACTCCATTCTTATTCATGAACAAGACCTGTAGTGGAAACTCACTCACAGCTTGGATTTAGCACTTTTCTGGTTGAAGATGAGGTGCTGATCTTCATCCCAGCTTCAAACTGTTCCAGTTCCTTCTGGAGGTCCCAGCTCCATGTCATCTTCAAAAAGCAGAGACACAGACGCAGGAGATCCTCCACTGCTTGGCTGTACCAAGAAAGTGTTCATAAGTGTTACAGTGACACAAGGAGCCCTGGTGAAACCCAGCAAATGATTACAGCCAGACCCTCTCAGAGAGGCCGAGGGGTGTGACCCTCTCACTTTTAAAACAACAAGAAATACATATTTTAGAATGTCAGATTTATTTTTAATGTATTTATTATTATCAAACCAAAACAGCATGTGGCTTTAGAACAGCAGCAAATGTTTTTGTAGTTTAACAATTTCTTTAAAGTGAAAATATTAAACAACATCTAGACTGAGGGAAAAAAACACAAAAAACATTAGAAGTTTGTTTCTGGGTGAACGTCACTATGTGTCACACATTTGATTTTCGGTTTGGCAATGTTCAGGATTGTTTTATTTATTTTCGACACTACAGATAACACAGATGGCACATTTCAACACATCATTCCTCAGGGAGGGATGTCGTCTGGACGTTCAAACTTTTTTGTAAGGAGCACCACTTCGTAGAACATCTATAATGTGGCTCTGCTTTCTAAAACAGATCGAGTTTACAGGCAGAAAACAAAAAATAACAACCTACAAATACAGCATTCATACACATATACATCTGGGGAGCAGTAGTAAAACACACAGTTCATCTAAAGGTTCAACAGATACAATAAACTCACATTTTAAGTGCATAGCACCTTGTAAGTCCACTGATGCTTCAGTGACAGTCAATTTTAGGCATAGAATAAAGACATTTGTGTCCTGGTACTTCCAATTATCACCACCAGATGAAGACAGACTTGTGAAAAAAGTGGGGATGCAAAAAGGGGAAAAGGTCAACGTAAGGTCACATCAGAAGTCCTCTTTGCCTCTGTCCTTCATCCGTGTTAAGCACGTCCCGTTAACTGGAGTTGACTAAAGGAGGTGATGAGGTCATAGTGAGCGCTCTCCTCATTCGTCAGCTCGATGTTTCCAGGTCTGACGACCACCAGCACGTTTACACCCGCCTCTTCTGCTGCTTTAGCCTCTGCAGTGACGAAACAAGCAGTAAGCATAGATCCCAACCCACCCTGCTTTAACAGAGGTTTGCTACAAGGTCATGCAGATAGGCTTAAAGATAGTTAAAGATTTATAACTGTGAAAAATGTTTAGAGATTTAGGATAAAATTTTTGTATACATCACTTCAGTAAATGTATACATATATTTGTTTTGATGTCTAAACTTATCAGTGAAACAACCTTTTAAAGAGTGATCGGACGCTGTGAGAACGTTCTCATGAGAGCAGCAACAACCAGCAGTCCTGATGCAGGAAGTAAGAAACTAAACATTTGACAGCTGCTCTTTCACCTAAATTAGTGATCCCACTGACTGGTACTGGTCCACGTGCTATCCGGTACCGGGCTGCACAATATGAATAATTAAGGGCCTGCCATAATGAATTATGGTGGAACTTATTATTATTCACCTCTAAACGAGTCACTAATTTTATATACTTTTCATTCTTCTGTCCAAATAAATGTGGCCAGAACAGAAAGACGCACCCGAGACGACATCCATCTAAACGTGCAGCTCGATCGCACGAAGTCTGGACTAACTTTTATTAGTGATCAGCGTCGCTCACTAAAAACTACACCTGAAAAGCACCACAGCAAAACTACCAGATATTATTATGCGTATGACACATCAAACTGACCGGGTCGGAGACCAGATGTGAACTATCATGGTTTTGTGGCCTTTCCAGTTGCCATGGCAAACATATTTAAAAAAAACAAAAACCTGCCTTACATTGAAAATGAGTGTAAAATGCACCAAAAGGGGTCAAAACTTGATGGTTTTCAAAAAGTTACTGCGTCAACAGACTTTCACTCTGTTACTGTTACTCTTGTTATGTTGCTGTTGTGATGGTACGAGGACGCTGTTAATGAAGCTGCAAGTACAAATTGGATTAATATTTATTATTAAAAAAACATTCTGATGGAAACTGTTTTTTTTGTGTTGTTAACATGTTCTTCTGGCATTTTTCTGATGTTAGAGGACGTAGCTTAAGAAAGGTAAGCTCAAAATTGCATTTTCGAGTATTTCTGCATTCAAATCACTGAATCAGTAGCCGACACAACAATGCATTTTAAAAAAAGGGTCAGTTTGTGACGTAGAAAATCCACTTGGGCGCGCCACAAGCTCCTACTGTGCTAGCTTACAGCTAGCAATAATGCTAGCATAAACAGAGAGCTCTCACAATGGGGAAGGATGTGGGATCCTCTGAGACAAAGGTCCCACCCACAGTGCAGAGGTGAATTACTAATCAGCTACTGCCGCTATGCAGAAACTACTTCCTAGAAAACAGCACAGGTTTTGTGATTTTGGGTGAAAACACCATAATGATTATTTAAAGACCACTGAGAAGCTTTAAAATAGCTCAAACTATGATCGGAGTGGGTCTTTAAAGGGACTCTAAGCAAGTTTAACCACAAATACATTTATAGAACTGTACAATTTCTTCCTCATACATGCTCCAATAATGTCCTGGTCACTAGAAAGAGCCCAGGCATTTTCACTGTAGTTGTCTCTATATGCATGTAAAATCATTTTATTAGTTATTAATAGAGCTTGTTCGGATCGGACACACTGTACTTTCCAGAGGTACTTGAATGCATCATAAAGTAATGCGCGTTCATGCTCAGGCTATCACTATTGTTTGCTATCGCTAGCTAAAAGCTGCAGAAAGAGTAGCATTTGAAGCATGGATTTTACCGAGAACAAGAGACACAGGATGTTTCTCAGTGTCAAGGAACCTTACCTACTGAGGCACTGCCTTGGTAGACGAGGCGTCTTGCCTACAAGGACACTGGAACTTCACTAACGTGACTGTGGCTACCTGCTCACGCGCACTGTTTACGTCCCGCCCATCGCCCATGGAGCTGGAAATGTTAATAAAAATAAATGTGCGAGTGAGTTAATACCTTCTAGCCACCGAAGCTGCAACTACAAAGCAACTAACCAACCGTATAACTGCTTTGGATTTAAAAAAAAAATATATATATATATATAAACCTGATAGCAACAATCAGTTAACATTTAAACCTTTGAAGTAGCTGCTGTCGGCTCCTCAACCACCATTTTTTGAAAATACCACTTTGTATTCTGGGAAATTTGTGACCGAGGGAAGGCATCAAGGCACTTCCCATGTATCCTTGGTATGTTAGCTAAACAGCGGGCAAACCGAGTACAGATGCCTCGGTAGCACATGAACATTGGAACGCACCTTGGCGGGTCTCGATGACGTATCTCCTAGGCAAGCAGGGCAGCCCAAGGCATCAAAACAAGGTTCCTTAGCTTTGAGAAACACCCACACTCTAGCCCAGACCCAAACCAAGAAAAAGGAACCAAGAGTTTTTTCTAGCGTGACAAAAAGGGTAAAAACTTGAGTCGGATCGACGGAGGTAAAGATCGGTTCGGCATTTGAGAAGTGGAAAATGCTGAAAGAATCTCTGTGTGAGAAAAGACAGGCAGTGGGCGTCATTTTTGCTTGAAAGGTAAGAAATTATTACTAAATACATGGGGAAAAAAGTTGTGTCAGGTTCTGTGAGCGACTGCACTGAGTGTGCCATCTTCTCAGGAAGAAGATCTTTGGTTGGAAAGCTGGAACACCTGCTGTTGTTTGGGGGGAGAAGAAGGTTCGGAGCACTTGCTGGATTACACTCGGACTCTCCTGAGCTCTGTAAAACCCGGAGTCATCCGAACCTGTCTCTCTGTCCGTCCTGAGTTTGATCATTGTTGAAATGAATATGAGTCCATGAAAAGTTGATGCTTCCAGGAGTTTCCACATATTTGTCGTAGTAGAAACATTTTTAAGCTGTCTGATGTGCTCACAGCTGATTTGGTTTAAATATCATACATCACATTTATAAGTCATGCCTGCAAATCTGTAAATTGTCGAATACAGGACTGACTCAGCTGCGCGTGTACGTACATGCGCGCCTCATGCACGAGCTAACCGTTAAGGCTGCAGTTACACGTTGGGCCTCATGCGGCAATCGGGACCTTTAAAAATTGGAAAACTGCTTAGAGCAGCTTTAAGTGTAAAAAAATACCCCAGTTTTTAATGCCAGCCATATCATTTTATTTTGTTTCCAGCCAGTGGACACATCATCTGATAATAAACTGCAAAAAAAGGTTGGAGACTGCTGCTAAATGACTTCCTGTCCATGATAATAACACCAGCATGTTGATGTGAACAAGCCTCCATTTATTTCAGGTTTTACTTGACTGGTTTTAAGTGTAACCGTGTAAAATATAGTTGTTTAAAATATATTAAATTATAGGGGTTATAAAAACTTGTTGAAGTACCATGTAGTACAAGAAAAAAATCTCTCCACTCACTCTATCAAGTGATAGATACATCCCAGTGTGTCTCTACTTACCTCTGGTTACATCTGTCAGGAAGGTGATTTCCTCAGGCTGACAGCCGATTCGCTCTGCAATCCTCTTGTAGCTTTTGGCCTCGACTTTAGCTCCTATTGTTGTGTCGAAATGGCCATCAAATAACTGAAATAAAAACCCAAATCAAAACAATCAGAAAGATTCTCCAAAATGTGCAAAATGACCAAACTTCACTTGTTTCACACAAAATTGTATTTTTAACTTCCTGTTTGGACAAAGAATAAAGATGTTTTCATCATGAGAGTCCTCGATAAGGACATTTAAGTAATATCAGTGTTTGTAATAAGAATGAGGAGCTACTCACATCTAAAACATCTCCTTCAACAGAGTATCCAAAGAGGAGTTTCTGAGCCTCAACACTTCCAGAGGAGTAAACATAGACTTTCAGGCCGTGTTCCCGCCACATTCTGATGGATGGAACCACATCTGGATAAATCCTGTTTAAAAAAGCCAAGGACAAGTGTCATATTTTGATCTTGGGTAAATCTTAAATTCATCATTAGCGCTAATATGATCAATTATTCTTTATTTTCAGGAGCTGAAGGAAACAGATTTCTTTAAAAAGGCTATTTCTAGCAAATTTCATGTGGTTATTTATTAAGTATTAACCTGTAATACGAAATATTTTAGATCTAAAAAACATGAGAAAACACTGATTAACAGACCTTTCAATCTATCTGCGTCAAGATTAAGTTGGCTTCAGTTAAAACTCATTAATATTCATTATGCTAATTTGCTGAACTCAGATTGGCTAACAAACGAGCCTATGAGAGCACAGCTTCCCGTTTCCTTCCTCGCTGCACATGGCAACAGCGCACCGAGTCCCTTCTGGTTGATACGTGTTTATGCTAACAGTTTTTAGCCAGCAGCATGCTAGGCGTGGTTTCAAATGCGGGAGCTGATAAGTACTAATGAGCAAAGGAGTTGTGACGAAATAAATACAGGCCGTTTGAACTCGCGTGTTATCGCTACTTGTGTAGTTTGAGAGATAAAAACTGAAAGAGAAGTTGTTGACCTGTTTTCACTACTACTACTACTACTACTGTCATTTAGCAGACGCTTTTATCCAAAGCGACTTACATTGAGAGAACATACAAGCAAGAAATCAAAGAGAAGGAAACAATATAAGGAGGCGGACTGTTTGGAGTCCAGTTTAATTCCGACGCTGATACATCAAGTGTATCAATTTTTTATTTTTTTTTGTAGAGATAAACTCCCAAATCGCTATCATAAATCATAAATCAATT
>SSNP01000149.1:755749-828297 GCA_006937955.1 Pachypanchax playfairii | reverse complement strand
GCTGCTGCGTTCTGAATCATCTGCAGAAGTTTAACCAAGGACGCCGGAAGACCGGCCAGCAAAGAGTTGCAGTAGTCGATGCGGGACAAGATCAGGGCCTGGACCAGAAGCTGTGTGGTGTGGTCTGTCAGGAAGGCTCTGATTTTCCTGATGTTGTAAAGAGCAAATCGACATGAGCGAGCTACAGAGTTAACCTGCTCCTTGAAGGACAGCTGGTTGTCCAGTATGACACCAAGGTTTCTGGCGGAGGTTTTGGGGAACAGCGTGATGGAGTCAAGCTGCACGCTTATCTGAGGAGGTAAGGAGTTACTGGCAGGACAGACAATGAGGTCAGTTTTGGACAGATTAAGCTGAAGGTGGCGATTCCTCATCCACGCCGAGATATCTGAGAGGCAGGCAGATATCCGCATTGAGACGGAGGTATCGTCTGGAGGGAAGGAGAGGAGGAGCTGAGTGTCGTCAGCGTAGCAATGGTAGGAGAAGCCATGGGAGCGAATGATCTCGCCTAATGAGGTGGTGTATAAAGAGAAGAGGAGAGGACCAAGGACCGAGCCCTGCGGGACACCCGTTGCCAGCTCATGCAGACTGGACATCTGTCCATGCCACGAGACTCTGAAAGATCTTTCTGCAAGGTACGAGGTGAACCACGAGAGGACCGGTCCCGAGATGCCAAGCTTAGATAGCGTCGAGAGGAGAATGAGGTGGTTGACGGTGTCGAAAGCAGCAGACAGGTCGAGGAGTACGAGTACTGAGGAGAGACCAGCCGATCTGGCAACCCGTAGTGACTCTGCAACTGAGAGAAGAGTGGTTTCAGTGGAATGGCCTCGCTTAAAGCCTGATTGATAAGGATCAAGTAGGTCATTGTCATGGAGGAACTGTGAGACTTGAGTGAAAACGGCTCGCTCTAGGATCTTGGACATGAACGGTAGGAGCAAGACTGGCCGGTAGTTTCCTACCTGGGCCGGGTCGAGCGACGGTTTTTTCAGCAGCGGAGTGTCAGTGGCTTGCTTGAAAACTGAAGGAAAGACGCCAGTTTTCATGGAAGAGTTTATAATGTGGGTTATTGCAGGTTTGACGGCAGGAAGAATGCTCAGCAGGATATCTGTAGGAATCGGATCCAGAGGACACGTGGTTGGATTAGATTCCACTATGAGTCGGGAGACTTCGTCCTCATTCTGTAAGCGGAAGGAGCAGAGCGATTGACCGGAGGAAGGATGGACCAGACTGGGATGATCAGGCTCAGAAAACTGATTTTTAATGGAGGCGATTTTGTCGGTGAAGTAGGTGGCGAACATGTCTGCAGTCAGCCCGGTGGGTGGCTGAGCAGGAGGAGGACGGAGAAGAGTATTGAATGTCTTGAACAGTTTTCCCATGTTAGGAGCATTTTGGATTTTGTTTTGGTAAAAAGCTATCTTGTCAGCCTTTAAGCAGGATATGAAGCTAGAGAGCTTTTTCTGGTATTCGGACAAGTCAGAGAGATTTTTGGATTTGCGCCATTTCCTTTCAGCTGCTCTCAGACCAGCTCTGTGATCCCTCAGAGTGACTGTGAGCCACGGACTAGGACGCTGCCGGGCGGCCAGCTTTGACACACGAGGGCAGACTTTGTCCAGAGAAGAAGCTAGTGAGAAGCAGAGCATCTCTGTTGCGTCATTTACAGGCAGAGTTGAGAGCACCGAGTGGGAAGGGAGGGAGGAGCAGACATGCTCCGATAGCTGCGAGGGACTGAGAGATTGAAGGTTTCTGCGGTAGGAGACAGTCTTTACTTTTGCGTTAGGTACATGAGGGATGGAGATGCAGAATTTAATCAGGAAGTGGTCTGAGAGGTGCAGCGGTGTGACTTGCACGTTACCTGCAGTGCAGTTTCTGGTCAGTACCAGGTCCAGTGTGTTGCCAGCTCTGTGTGTTGGGGGAGTCTGGACCAGATTGAGATTGAAGGAGTGGACCAGGGCCAGAAAGTTATGAGCTTGTGTTTTATCGAGATGAATGTTCATGTCGCCCATAACAATTAAAGGGGAGTTATCATCTGGAATGTCGGATAGGATTGTGTCCAGTTCATCCATAAATTGCTCCATGTTGCCTCCCGGAGGGCAGTAAATAACCAAAACATAGGCAGCGACGGGCTTAGAGATTCGTACTGCATGAAATTCGAATGAGGAGCAGGTAGTAGTGGTTAGCAAGGAGGAAAATTTCCACATTTTGGAAATCAGGATGCCTGTGCCTTTCACACCCACTTTGAAGGTAAGAACACCTGTGGAGCTAAAATATTCAACAGAAACCTCAGAAAAACTGTTTTTAATGGAAGGGCCTCTTTACGTCCCGCCCCTGTTTCTGTGATACCACAGCCAGCGTTGCATGCATCTGTGCATGCGTGCCATTTTTGCTATGACGGACACTACATGGGTAAGTTACATTTATACAATTTGTAAGTTTATTTATTTTTAACTGATTTGGTTTCATGTGTCTTCGCAGCATTGTAAACAAGTCGGAAACGCCAGCCGGCCATGGATCCTCCGGATACGTGCTCGCGCGTGCTTGGTTGATTGACAGGTGTACTTTGCGAATGTAGAATGCTATTGGCTAATGCTGAGCAGTGCTCAGTTAAATAAATAAAAAAAAAAAAAAAAAAAAAGACATTTTCCTACATTACATTACAGAACCTGGTCAGACCATCACTTTTATGGAATTTCAAAAAAATCATACAAAACTCCTGAAAAGGGGAAAACTCTGGTTTATCGCAGGTGCTTTTTTAATTCAAGTTAAACATAAAGAATAATAGTGTCTTTAGGGAGACCAACAAAAAAATTAATTCTATTTGGAATATTTTAAAAATAAAAAACATATTTTACTTCCTCAAGTGGTGTTGTATGTACATTACACACTTGCTTTTAATTAAGTACTTTGTAGGAGAAACGAAGGATTGTTCCAATAAGCTATAAGGTTACCAACAAATTTGGATGTGCTTATATTCAAAAAGTTTGTGACTCGCTCGGGTCTCAATAAAACATTTAGGAGCTTTATAACTTTGTTAAATAAAACATGGTGCAAATTTGTTTGACACATATAAGGCAAGCATATAAAGGTTTTTATAAGCTTCAGACAAGTCTCAATTTTGAAGTGAACAAAACCAGATGTGATGAAAAGATAGAACACAATTCTTTGTTTACATCTTAGATGGACCTTGAAAAGCATTTGTGAGCTCGTGTTTTCTTTGATAAAACAGTTAACACTGTGCTGTGGTTGTAGCAACACTGCTTCCTTGATGTATTTCCCTAAATCAGACCCAGAAAATGATGAAATCTTCTCCAATGGAAACAAAAAACTTTATGAAGAACAGATGTTCTGATTCAGTGGGTTGGATTCTGATCCATGGAAAGAATTCATCTGTGCAGCCAAACACATCATTTCTATGAACAACATGACCAGTAATCAAATACTGCACAGAAAAAAAATCAGCAATCTGCACTAAGAACGGTGCAGAAATCCTCTTATTTGAATATCACCCTCTCAACATGCAGAGTTCTGAGATGAGAAACATGTTATAAATAAAAAGGGACTGGAGTTTTAAAATGATCAACATGTCTCTCAGGTCAGCAGGATCTTTCTGTGTGCTCTAAAACAAGCTGCTGCCATGCATGTTACTTTTTTCACAGCTGTAACCACACAAACACGCTCGTGTGTCTACAACTCGACTTAGTCATAATATTTACACCCTGTAAAAGCACAGATAATCAGAGAAAAATACCGACAGTTCCACTGGAGTCACTCAAATCAGGATCTGACTTTAGTAACTCCATGAGATTTTTCTCTCTCTCCTTCCTTCTGCTCTGATCTGGTTGTTTATCCATAATGTTTGTTTGCATCCACGATGACACTGAGACCGACTGTGTTTGATCAGCAGAACTTGAAGCCCCTTGAAATGTTTTCAGCTCAAACATTTACAGCTGTGTGCATCACAACCAGTTCTCTAAATACATGGGGAAAAGAGTTGTGTCAAGTTCTGTGAGCGACTGTACTGAGTGAGCCATCTTCTCAGGAAGAAGATCTTTGGTTGAGTCAATTTTTTGTTCAGAAAGAGACAAACACTCAGAAACATCAGATTCTTTATCTGATTCTTCATGTTCTGCCACGGTTTGAAATCTTTTGATTACATCCCTGTTCTCATTTTTCAGCAATTCCATTAACTGTGCATGCATATAGAACCACCTCCTGTTCATCTAAATTGTGTAGCAATATTCCATAAATATGCATGTTTGAGGTTTTTTACTGGAAATCTGTGAATCTGGATTTATGTGGAAAATTGGCAACTGGACACAAATGTAATACTGATTGATATAAAGTGGTAAATAAGACATACAAATTGCATGTCAGAGACACTTTCCTCTACTCAGATTGAACAAACAAGGTGATTAACAAAGTGACATAGTTGGGTGTGTTTTTTAAAAAATAATTAGGATATGAAATAGAGTTTATATTTTACATGGGACCACTTTGAACCATAAACAACAGGAGTCCCTTTAATCTGCAGTACAGGAACATTTTGTTCTAAACAGATTCATAATCCATGACGATTGGACTTTTGGCAGCAAACCTGCTCATACAAGTTCAAATGGAGTCTGTTTATAGACATAAACCTTAAAAGTCAGTAATCTGATCATTGTACTTACTCGCCTTTGATTCTTCCAGAAGTATAAGCTGCCCTCCACATATGACCCTGGAGCTGTTTGAGGGCTGTGGACTTCCTGTCTGCAGCCATCTGCCACAGTACGTTCTCCATAACCTCCCTGATGGCCTTCTCCTCATCTGTGTGAACCGTCTGATCCACTGTGTGGACGGGACACGCCCGGTTCTGCCTCATGTCATCTTCAATCTGCATGAAAAGTCAGGCTAATTTAAACAAGGAAGTGTGACTAATTTAGAAAAATAAAATTTAACCATAGCCTTTAGAACATTATTTCTTACAGGTGTTATTAAACAGCAGGAAAAATCTTTGCTTCAAGTAAATGTCATTCATAAGTTACACTTACCCGCAAAGCTTCTCAAATATTAACACTTTAAATGCTGGAGTTTTCTCAGCAAACTGACCATTTAATTTGTGTTTTATTTCCTTTCTTAATTTAATGTTTAGAATCAGGTTTATTTGGCCAAGTATGGCACACACACACACACAGAATTTGATTTCAGTTCACTTTTTCACATCAACTTGCATGTGAAACATGTTTGTTCAACATGGTGACGGCCTGTGATCTGTAACACTGTCTGGAGTAGAGAAGAAGTGAAATCCTGGATGACAAGGTCCTTGCTGATGCTGTCTGACCTTTTCCTAACTCTGGAGTCCAGGTCCTGGATAGGAGAGTCCAGGTCCTGGATAGACATGGACGGGTCCTGGATAGAGGACAGGTCCTCCTTGATGGAGTTGCACAGGCCCTGGATAGAGGACAGGTCCTCCTTGATGGAGTTGCACGGGTCCTGGATAGAGGACAGGTCCTCCTTGATGGAGTTGCACGGGTCCTGGATAGAGGACAGGTCCTCCTTGATGGAGTTGCACAGGTCCTGAATGGAAGATGACAGATCCTGGATGGAGGTGCACATGTCCTGGATGGAGGATGACAGGTCCTTGATGGAGGACAGATTAGCACCAGTTCTCCTCTCTGTGGACTTCATAATTCTTTGATGTGTTTTATGTAACTGCACAAAAATGTGTTTAACTCATGTAGTGACAAATAAAACCAGCAGTGAGACATCTAAAGGCCTGTTTATTTTTATTTGGAGGAATTTGGTGCAATTCTGCTACTCTGACAGTTAAATTGTTAAAACAATACATTAAACCGTAATTTGTGCAAACAGATAATTGTTCTCCAAACAATAATGTTGTTTCGAGAACTGATAGAAATGCAAAAACAGTTTGGGTTATCTCCTACCTGTTTCTTCAGCAGATGAACATCTTGTTTGCACTCGTCTTCCTCCCAGTGTGTGGACAGATAATCCTCAAGATGCTCCCTGATGTAGGGAAACAAAACATCCTAAAAATGCGATAAAGAACAAAAAAGACTGATTATATTCGTTTAAAATCAAAGAATAAAATTCTACTAAGTATTATCAAGCGACATATCTGAATAAATGTCCGTTTACTATAAAAAACAACAGCACTCACCTTAACAAATGTAATTGGTGTGGTGGTGCCCTCGATATCCAACAGGACAGCAGTAGTGCAAGCAGGAATAGAACCAGAGGCCATTTTAGTGTGAGAAGAGTGAAAGGGGTTAGTGGAGACGAGGCTGACGTTAGCTTCGTTAGCACTGCAGTGTTGCAGCCAGGCAGTGTTGCGGTTCCTTGTTGCTTCTCCGGGAAGTGCAGATCAAGCACAGCAGAGATGACCCACTTTAAGGAGCTGGAATTTTATATAGACGTTTCTCTACTTGCTGTTAATCTGTGCCATTACTTCGTCCTTAAACCACACAAAGCGATAAACGAGCTCACATGTTCCGCTGTGTCAGTTCGTCCTCCAGCCCAGTACGCGGCGATAGTCTTTCTACCGAACATTTGCCCCAAACACAACTTATCATATAGTAAGTTACATACTATAACTAATGTACGAAAGAAATGACAAAAATGTACATTTTGGCTTTATTTCCATCCACAGAAACGCATTATTATTGTTATATAATTTAGGAGCATTTCACTAATCCTTCAGTTACACTTCCGCTCCGCTTGGTGGCGATGTTTCGTATTCGTGTAAACCTCTAAATCACCAAAGAAGAAACGGTGACGGCGATTAAAAACAAAACTGCATTTAAAAATTGACATTAAAATTCTTAGTAAAATATGTTCTTACTATTTGAACTTAATTATGTTTAGATTTGTCGAGGTCTAAGTTTAAAGCTTTATTAACGGAGCTGTATAGCTTGCTAGCCACAAGCTATTTTCTTTATTTTTAGCCGCTGTATTAGCTATAGCCATTCGCTATAGCTTCCAGCTAGCCCTGATTCTGGTCTGATTGTATCACAGTTATCAATTTCTAAAATATTTCGGTGCCATTTAGGGCAAAAAATAGCAACCTAAAAAGCATTAACAATGTCGGAAGATTATGAATTTAGCGAAGATCCGAGCATGATGAGAATGGAGGAGGATGGAGAGGCCAACAACGACGATCCGATGTTAACAGCTGGGGACTGTGGCCTGATGGGGGGTGAGGCTGAAGGGTCGAGGATTGACGCCAGTAAAAATGAGGAGGATGAAGGGTAAGTTAAAGGTTTTGGGTCCAGGTCTGGGTGAAGAGCCAGAAGCCTCGGTCATATGCAAATATTATTGGACCCCTGATTATAGGTAGAAATGTTCAACCCGAAATTTCTGTTGATGATTGCGTTGTTTTCTGTCAGGGTTTCCAACGCCACATACTTACAGATATGCAGATAGTTATAAATTAAAATGCATGTATGATTCGTGCAGCCAAAATGTGATGAGCACAAGTTTTAGACCACAAATCATTTAGACTTTGACATTTAGACTTTTACAGTAGGTCTGTTGACTTTCTGGATCTTTGGTTCTGTGTTCACATGTATTGTTTTTGTCCAGTCCTTGACCACAAAAGCCTCAAAACAACTTTCTGAACTGTAAAATACTTTTTCCGGTTTGTAAACAAGGACTAAAGTGCTTAAAGCTCCAATATAAAATGTGTTCTGCAAAGTTGTCTGTTATGTGTTGAAACAGTTATGGTTTTTCTGAGTTTTAGGAGCATTTTTCACCTTGAGGATTCATACGTCAGAGTTAAATAATGTAGAAAACAAAAATAATCTTCTATAATATTCAGGTACTGGACTGAAAATAAGTTAAAAACGCAACCAAAGGAAAAACATTGAAAGAACTTCAAAACACTTGAGAAAATATCACCTACAGAAAGCAAAGTAACTGATTTGTTTGAAAAAAAAAAAATATTCCTACTAATTAAACAGGTGAAAATGTTCTGAAAGTTAAATTACATTCACCATGGGACAGCACTGTGATAAAAGTATTTGCTCCCTTTCCTAATTTTGTTTGTTTCTGCTTTTTAGTCTCACTCACAAGCTTCAGGATATCAAATAGGTTCAAGTATCAGACAAATGTATCCTGATTAAATATGATATGCAGCCCATTAAAAGGTGCTTCCTTGTTTTTTCAATCAGCTTGGAACTTTTTGAAGTTCAGTACTTCTTAACCACATCCAGGCCCTAATCTGGGAGAGAGGAGTTATATTAGTATTAGTTTTTCCTTACATTTCCTGCTTCTTTCAGTTTCAGTTTTGATCATTCTGGCCTGTTTTATCAACAGGAAGATGTTTGTCGGAGGCCTCAGCTGGGACACAACTAAGAAGGACCTGAAAGACTACTTTTCAAAGTTTGGGGAGGTTGTAGACTGCACATTAAAACTGGATCCCATGACTGGTCGGTCGAGGGGTTTTGGTTTTGTCCTCTTCAAAGATCCTGAAAGTGTTGAAAAGGTATTTTTCCTCTGTCATAAATTTGGTTTTATTCTATTTTTGTACTCCAGTTTTCACTCAGTGTAAACTAATTATCTGTAAAGCAGGATATTCCTTTTTGTTAATAATCCAGAATCTGTTTTTTTTTATCTCATTGTATAAGAAGTTATTTGGCACTTTCTAACAACCCTTCTGACATTAACGTTCCAATATATGAATTCAATCTGGGATTAGGATATAAGAGTTTTGTTTTAACAACATATTGGATTTGGGGTGATCAAAAGGTTTTCAGGATTTTTTGCAATGTTATTTTGTTTTAAAGTAAAACCTGTCAGAAATTAACTTTTTGTGTGTATAAAATAGATTACAGAAATAACTTTTGTTATGAACTATCACTTTAAATAAATAAAAATGAATTGATTTGAATCTAGTTGTAAATTAAAAAAATATTTAGAATTTAGACTTTATCCAGACGCATGTTCAGTTTGATCAGAAGGTTAAAACAAGCCAAAATTTGCTGCATTAGTTGCAGTGACCCATACAAACAGCTGTGAATGCCCTATGAATGAGTTTTGGACCATACAGCCTCCTTAACGCATCCTTATAAGAATTCAGCGTTTGTAGCATGTTGGGAAGTTCATCACCAGGTCGATGGTCTTGTCCAAGATTTTCCACGAATGTGCTACTAAAACCTGCCAGTTTAATACCTTAGAACAACATGCTGTTTGTGGATTATTTATATATACTGGAGAAAAGATCTTTTAAATTTCTGGATTTTACATTATTTGGTATTGAAAGTACAGATAGGCTGTATTCACACCTGATAGTCCGGTAGACTCGGTTCGATTAGGGACCAAAGTTGCAACATTGTTGCTGTTTTTAGCTGGTGTGGTTTGGATTCACACTGCACCTTATTAAAAGAACCAAATAAGCTCAGGCTCATGTTTTCATCCCCGCCTGTTTTGTTACTGCACTTCCTGGTGCTGCCACGGGAGAGTGAAATGTAAACAATCATGGAGTAGCAACAGATTCTGGTGGTTTTGGATTGATCTTTTGTGTTTGGTGAATGTACCAGATCAATATTCTGCAGCAATGAGTTCAGGATGAGCAGATAACGTGGCTGCACAATATAGTCTGCTTCCTGCTTTTGGTGTGGTCTCGCTGCGGTTGCAATACACACATGCAATTGAACCGCTCAAAGTTTGTTTCAATCAAACCGAGACCCACGTTTTTAGGTGGACTCGAGTTTGATTGTTTGGTCCGAATCAGAGTTTGTTTGCTCGTTCACACCTCCCCAAACGAACCGGACTTTCTGTGCAAACTAACTAGAGTTTGATTCAAGCAGACTTAACAGGGCTGGTATGAACGCACAATGAAATACTTCTGCTTCCAGAAAATTACATTCACGTCTCACTTTTCAAGATGAGCTGGACAACACGATTGTAATGCTTCAAGTTGCTCTTGCACATATTATACAGCAGTTGTAAAAACTTCCTAAAAGTGCTGTAGGAAAAAAGGCTCGACTCCACAAACTCCAAATTTCATAGTAAACAGGAGATCTATATGAACCCATTGTTCATGTGACTAGGGTTTAAGATTAATTACAGATTAACAGGTTTCTCACTTATTTGTTTATGAAGGTTGCATCACAAAAGGAACATAAACTCAATGGGAAGGTGATTGACCCCAAGCGAGCAAAGGCCATGAAGAGCAAGGAGCCTGTGAAGAAGGTCTTTGTTGGTGGTCTGTCTCCAGACACTCCAGAAGAGAAAGTCAGGGAGTATTTTGGTGCCTTCGGAGAGGTGTGTTTCTTCCTGCTGTTCAAATTTAGACATCCACTGTGTTCATATTCATGTAGGTTTTTTATCTAGCTTATTTCTAGTGTGGTTGTGTGACTGCAGATATAATTTATTGACTAGGGTTAGTTTAAAGAGCACTAACTATATTTGTTGTTTTTTTTATTGATAATCAGGTAGAATCAATTGAACTTCCCATGGAGAACAAAACAAACAAAAGGAGAGGCTTCTGCTTTATCACATTTAAAGAGGAGGAGCCAGTGAAGATGATCATGGAGAAGAAGTATCATAATATTGGTCTCAGCAAGGTGCGATCAGTTTTTTCCTTCCAAGTCTGATTTCATCGTATCACAGGGAATTTTAAGAAAATATAATGAACTGATGCAACTGGCTGTTTTCAGTGTGAAGTAAAGGTAGCTGTGTCGAAGGAGCAGTACCAGCAGCAGCAGTACTGGGGAGGCAGAGGAGGATACTCATCCAGGTCTCGAGGAAGAGGAGGTGGTAAGTTAAGAATTGGACAGTTTAATGAGTTTTTGATATAGAACAGAAGAAAAAGTGTAAATATTTTGATAAAAAACATGAAAGAGATTCTAAAACTCTAAAATGCAGAATAAAGGAAATCAAAAAATGTTTCAAGTTTGTGCAACTCATACTGATTTACATTTCTTCTAAAACTCATATGAAAGGCTTTTTTTTCTCCATTAAATTATTATTTAAAAAAAAAAAAAGATTTGCCAGTTGATTTGGTTCACTGTGAACAGAGAGGTTACAGGAAGTGATCAACAACTGAATATTCAAATGTTTCCACATCAAACACACAAGAACATAAACTTCCAGGCTCAAACATCCCATATAAACATATATCATATGTAATTTCCCCCCATGAGACATTAAAGGCACATCAAATTTCAAAATGTGTAAAAGACAATCAGTGAAGAACTTTGGGAAACTGCTTTGAAATGTTTTTACTATCTCGCCATCACATTAATGGAACTCCCCAACCATTTGAGATAAAGAGCATTCAGATGTTTCCTTAAAGATTTGAAGCGCTTCACAGAACCTAATGTACATCATAAGATGTCATACAACTTCAGCTGCAGCGACTGTCCACTCCCAGATCAGAATTGATGCATACTCAGAGCAGACGTGGACAAGTTTACCAATTTGACAGCAGAAATATCAGGATTTTTATATATTGTTTTCTCTAAATTTAGAGGTAATATGTAAGAGAATTAACCTGTATGATACTTCAGTTTAAATAGGTTGTTGAGTAGAAGGTAACAAGGTGATAACACAGGAGTGTTGTTGCTGTGAACCAATTTTTATGTAAAATTTGTAAAAAGTTCCATGTGACATGCGTTTAAATGATTTCTGTTCAACTACAGGTCCCAATCAGAACTGGAACCAGGGTTATGGTAACTACTGGAACCAAGGCTATGGAAATTATGGCAATTACGGTTACAGTAATCAAGGCTATGGTGGCTATGGTGGCTATGATTACTCTGGTTACAACAATTATTATGGATATACTGACTACAGCAGTGAGTATATGATGATTACAGTCACTAGAAAAAGAAAAGTACATCCCCTTTCAGTTCTGGGTTTTACACATCAGAACATTGTAAACATTCTGGTTCTAAAATTGTTCAGCTCTTCAAGTGCACAAAAGCAAACAACTGATTTCACCATGTAATTCAAGTTAAACAAAAAACACAAAAATGGAAAAGCTGTTAGTAAATTATAGTTCTATTTATCCCCAGTTTTCAGATAATGTGAGACCTAGAGTTAAGTTAAACAAAAAGAGGCAACTGGACTTTTTCTTTTATTCTTGATGTTTCGCTTCTCATCTAAGGAGCTTCATCGGTACCGGATCAGTTTTGAACTGATCTGCCTGTGTGTCTGTGAGAGCTGGTTAACTGCTAACACTGCTAACCAGTGTTTTAGTTTGGACAACATAGGGCTATTTGGATCACTGACCGCCCTTTCTTCTTCAGGAAGTATCAGTTCTATGGGTGGGATCGTGAACAGCAGCACTCAAGGCCACTTGTGGTCTAATGCATCCACTCCCAGTGTGGCATCCTGATCCATCAAAGACATGTTTTTCCTGGAGGTTTAAAATCATTGGGGCTTTTGAAAGCAGTCTGAGATCGATCTTATCACTTTGGGGTGAAGCCATAATTCTCTATATTGTGGGTTCCCCGATACGGCAAACAGGGTCTGTTGACATGTTACCATGGTAATGTTGATGACAACATGGTGATGGCCCTTTATGAAGCCACTGGCAATAGTTCCTGGCAGGTTATGTAGCATGACCACATGTGGGGCCCCCACACCCATTTGTAGATCTCCTCCTCCTTTGGACAGTCAACTCAAGAGGATCCAGATCCTCTTGAACAGAACCAGCCCTCCTTATTAATCTGTTCAGCCTCTTCTTGTCATTTGCTCTAATGTTCCGCCCCCAACAGGTGACTGCAGATGTGATCACACTCTCCACAACAGACTTATAAAAGATCTTCAACATCTTGCTGCAAACGTTGAAGGATCTAAGCTTCCTGAGGAAGTCCAGTCTGCACTGTCCCTTCCTAAAAATAGCATCACAGTTGTGTCTCCAGTTCAGTCTGTTGTCCAGGTGAACACCAGGTATACTCATCCACCTCCACTTCTTCTCCCATGACTGAAGTGGGTTTTGGCATGTTGCTGCTCTTCCTAAAATCCACAGTCATCTCCTTGTCTTGTTCATATTCAAGATGAGATGATTGTTCGAACACCAGGACACAAAGTGGTCCACCAGTTCTCTGTACTCAGTCTCTTGTCCATCTCTGATCCAACCAACAACTGCCGAGTCATCAGAGTATTTTTGTAGATGACAGGACTCTGACTTGTACTGAAAGTCTGAAGTGTACAGAGTGAAAAGCGGTGGTGAGAGTACAGTCCCCTGTGGTGCTCCTATTCTGCTGATCACCTGGTCAGACATACAACTCTTCAGTCTCACAAACTGTGGTCTGTTTGTGAGGTAGTCCTTAATCCAGGTGATTGTGGAGGCATCCACCTGTGTCTTCTCAGTTTTGGTCTAACTTTATGAGTCTTGTAAAGTCTTGGCTCACTTCTTTCTAAGGGTGCATTCACACCAGCCCTGTATAGTCCGCTTGAATCAAACTCGAGTTCACTTGCTGAAGAAGTCTGGTTCGTTTGGGGAGATGTAAACGGGCAATCAAACTCTGATTTGGACCAAACAACCAAACTCTGGTTCGCCTAAAAATATGGGTCTCGGTTCAATTGAAACAAACTCTGGAGCGGTTCGATTGCATGTGTGAATGCGACTGCACCAAAAGCAGGAAACAGACAATATTGTGCAGCCTCATTCTCTGCTCATCCTGAACTCATTACCTCAAAATATTGATCTGTTACATTTGCCAAACACAAAATCTAAATCCCAAAACCACCAGAATCTGCTACAACTCCTGTAGAAGGAGACTCACAGCACTAGGAAGTGCAGTAACAGCAGCAAAAAAAAGTAGTGCAGTAACTCCACAGCGCTACCACAGGCGGGGATGTAAACATGTGCCTAAGCTTATTTGGTCTGTTTGATAACGTGCAGTGTGAATCCAAACTGGACCAACTAAAAACAGCAACAATGTTGCAATGTTGGTCCCCAATCGAACAGAGTCCACCAGACTA
Organism: Pachypanchax playfairii; assembly: GCA_006937955.1. NCBI lineage: Eukaryota > Metazoa > Chordata > Actinopteri > Cyprinodontiformes > Aplocheilidae > Pachypanchax > Pachypanchax playfairii. The sequence continues at coordinate 814,371 of SSNP01000149.1, read as the reverse complement.
TCAGGTGTGAATACAGCCTAACACTGTCGGTTCATCAATGTCACACACACTGAACAGTAAGCAGCACCCTCTCACAAGGACTGACAGGTTTCTACTTTAGCCCTCGTTTTCCTTTATTAAATCATGACATGCTTGAATCTTCTGTGTTTTTGTAGCTCAACATCGTAAAGACCAGATAGTTTTTATTCAGTCCTGATAAATCATAGAATTGAACGACGATGGACTTTCTTTTTTCTCGTGACAATCTTTGGGGCTGATTCATTGTTTTACTTTTGAAAAAGGTACAAACATAATTTTGTGCCACATTTGCAGATCAGTCTGGTGGATACGGCAAGTCTCCACGGCGTGGTGGTCACACCAACAGTTACAAGCCGTATTAAAGAGGTTAATCCTCATCTTCAAGTAGGTATGTAGCAACAGAGTTATACGTCTTGTTCCAAACTATAAGTAGTTATATTAACTTTGGTGTTTTGTAATATTTTGTATAATTTTTTCATGTAAATTTCTTTTTCTCAGCACCCTCATGTGCTTTACAGTAGTGATAACATAAAGGCTATGCTCTTGTGGTGATTATTTTTAACAGCTGGCCTTCTGCTGCCTCGTTTTGCACCTTCTCTTGTTTTTTTAACTGTAAAGTTAACAGGTAAAGTGCTACTACAGTAAATGGATGCCAAAGTTAAGGATGTGCAGGGAAACAGAAAAGGAAGTATATTGTCTCCTAACTCTGACATACCTTGTTTGTACCTGCCAGCGGAGCTTCCTTGCAGGCCATGAGCTGACTCCCAGATACTCTCAGGGCCCGCTCAATGCGGACCGGGTACGAGAAGCGTACGCTCTCGAATGCTGCCATTTGGTATGGTCTTACAACATCCTGTATCAGCATTTCTAAACTAAACAGTATGGGACACGTGCAGCTTTGTCATCTTTCTTTCCATTTTTAAACTCTTTTCTTTTGCAACTGTTAATGTAAAACTTAAAATATACACATGTAATTGTGGTTTTTTTACAGGCCCTTATTCCCCCACAAGTAATGATTTATAAATATGAAAAAAATAACTATTTGCTTTTCAAAGGATACATACAGCATTCTCTGGACTTACAGTTCCTAATGTTAATATATTAATTCCTAATCATATCTAAAATTCTTGTTTCTTTATTTAGCTAGTAGTCCATGAGCTTAAACCTGGTTCGTATTTGGACTCTACTGTGTTGGGGGATAAAGTGCTTTAATTTGTGTAATTGTATTGTTCTGTTTTGTGTTACTGACAGCAATGGGAAAAGACTCCTGTTTTTAATTTTCCTGTAACACATTTTCTTCTCATAATCATTGATTTAAAAAATATATATATTTAAAAAAGAATGAAAGTGTCACGGCATTTCCAGAAATTTCCTTGTAATGCTTTCTTTAATGTGTACTGTTGATCGAAATAATTTTGTTTTTTCATGTAGTATTTTGACTTCTTCAGTTTATAAGCACTTCAGGATCACTAGATTAACTTTCTTACTTTTAAAGTTGTAAAATGTTAAAATCAGTTTGGGTTTTTTCCCTGAGTGTTTCTTATTATTCTTTTTAACACATTGAGCACTTAAAACAGGGGATTCCTAATTCTTTCTTTTGTTTTAAGTGTTTCTTTCATTTCAAGCTGACTTGTTTCTGTTTGTTTTCCAGAGGCTACAGAGATGAAAGTCGGCTGTTCGCTGATGGAGAACTGGCCAGAACGATGATCCAGCAAAGATCACAGATTTAGTTTTTAAAAAGCACAAGCGTGCAGTGACCTACAGTACATTTTCTCTATATTTACAGAAGTATTTCAGTGTTTGGAATTTATTGCGACTGCTTCAGAGTTCTAGCATTTCTAGTTTTCCTTTTTTTTTTTTTGTATTTAAAGTGCTCAAACACAGCTTGTGAATTGCTTCATTTATTTCATAACAGCATGTAGTATTCATTGAACAAATCACATTTAAACAGTACTGTGGCAACAAAAATACAAGCCCCTCCCCCTCGTGTTTATCAGTCATATATTACATTCGTCACTACAGAGTTTGACAGTCATAAACATACATTATATGTACACAGTGTACTGGAAGTTAAAGATGCATCAAATAAAAATAAAAATACACTCGCAAGGATTTGTGTTTCATTACTAGACTTGTTCTATATTACATGTGGAGTGTTTTCGCTGTATGTCAACAAACTTAATCTTTTTCCACTCTGAAATCTGTCTTCACATTATCAGATGTCATCTCAAAGGGACATGAATCAATAATTATTCGTTTCAGATGAATGTGCACATTTTTGCTCCTGAGATGTAAAACACGGAGTTAAATCTCTGGAGTTGATCTCCACATCTTCATGCTCTCTTGGGTTTTTTATATAACACCTGTGGCAGCGAGGATGATGAGTATCAGAATGATCAGTACGATCACGCCGATTATGATCATCATTTTAATGTTCTTCCACCAGTATTTTCGCGCAACTCGTGTAGATGTTTTTTGGAAGGAATCGGCCTAAAAACAAAAAAACAACTGAGTACACAGATCAGTTTAAACATTTTATGTTTCACACGATCATTGAAATCAAACTGGTTCAAATTCTAAATATGATAAAAGTTCTTTTTTTAATGGGGCGTGGTGTAAAGGATGTGAACAGTATTTGTTGTAGACAGTTGTTTGAATGGCTTTTATAAATCTATACAGCCATAAATTTTGCACTCTCCATTTCTTCCTCTATTCTACTGCCCTGCTCTCACACCCCTGATGATTACACAACATCTTTTTTATATACTCATCTTGTTTATTTCCTCCTCTCTCTTCCACTTTAACAAATCAAAACACTGTTACAGCTCTGAGTTTATATGCTCGTTAACAAAAACATCTGTTTCATGAACGGGTTGAGTATTTGTTAACTGTGCTACAACAAATTTCTAAGAATGTATTAACATTAGGCTGATACCAGATTTGTTTGGACAACAGGTCAAACTATTTTGCATCAAACGACTTATGTAAAGTTTTTTGCAGGTAAGATTTTTTTTTAGATAATACAGGAAATGGCCCTGACATTTATAGTTAGTTCACGTTCTAAGAAGAAAAACTGCATATTTAGTAAGCTTCAAGACAAAATCCTATTTATATCTGGTAAAGTTGTTCTGAGGACGAACGTTTTGATCAGATAAATTTACCAAAACAAAAAAGAACAGCAAGACTGTAGAATTTTCTGTATGTGTTGAGTTCAAAATTTCAGTCATGATAGATGATAAAAAAGAAACAAGTTGTAAACTTTTAGTTATTTTGAATCTTTGTGTCTTTGAGTGGATTAAAGCATTTTTTACTCAAATATATAAACCTAATCTAAAGGGGATGTGGAACGTCAAAAAAAGACACCCAGTTAATTATAACCTATTTAAAAAGTTGTGAGGTGATTCACTCTTAAGTTAAAACATTTCTTGTTGTACTTGTTGAAACTTAAAGCTAATACTGTCAGATATATTTAAACCTGCAGTTATGAAACTTGTGGAGAAAAAACGTATCTGGTTCTGATTCTTCTGTTTGATAAATTAAAGCTCTCAGTTCACCATCTTTATCTGATACTCACTGATGCCTGCAGATCATCTGTCTTGTTGATGAGATCGTCTAATCTGTCGCCCCTCTCCAGCACTTTGTTGATGTTGTCTTTCAGAATGACTTTAACCTCGTTCACCTGACTCTGTACATGGTCCATTTTATTGGACGAGCCCGAGGCGGGCGGCTGAGGGTTTGTGTCAGCCTGTGGCAAACGATAGAAATCTGGTCAGTTTTATCGTCGTCAAACTGTTTATGAAACATCAAAACCAAAAAGAAGCTTTAGTTTCATCATTACTAACGTCCTGGTTTGACTTCCTGCTGCTGCGTTTGTAAGAAAAGAGAACTATCAGCGTTGGGCCCTGAAAACTCTGATAACACAAAGTTAACTAGGTTATTACTCAGTAAGTAGTCTAAAGTAAACATTTAAATACTGCCAAGATAAAAATTAGACCCAGTTTTGTGATATCAATAGAACACTCATTGTAACTGAACTTTAAGGTAACTAAAGGTCACTTACCATCTAGGTGCTTTTTTCCCTTCTTTAGCTCCAAGCTACAAAATTCAGTCTCATACAGACAAACTAAAGATCCTCCAAAGTAGACTACAGTCCAACTTGTTTGATAAACAAACAGGAAGATTAGAGTTTTGGGCCACTGTATGACTCACACTGCAAGAACTGAACAAATATCTGCCAAAGGTTGCACCTCTGTTGAGTTATCCATTAACCTCCCAGCTGCCTCAATCAAAGTCTCATTGGATTTACTGGAGCTTTTTCCTTCATTTCAAAATGAACAGAACAAAACACAAAGAAATAGATATACCCTCATCATGAACAAGCTGCACTTTCATTTCCTGCCCTTCAGAATTGAAGCTGTTACATGTTCATCATGATAAGCGACACCAACACTTGTAAAAAAAAAATACACCAGCTTTAAAAAAAGGAAGAACTGATTTTAGTTAAACGAGTGTAAACCAGACGCATATCTGTGTTTTTACATACCATCAGCTGTTAGAGAGGATCCAGTCCAGGGCTCAACTGATACGTCCGGGCAAAGGGCTCGGTGTTTTCAACATGGATGGAAATTTGCAAGGCAATAAAGGGGTGAAGTCACACGCTTGCTTCACTTCATTTCCTCATCCTGTGTGTGCAGTTTGTTATTTCAGCAGCACTGCAGCCATAAAAAGAAACTAAATGGGCTTCAATCATACAGCTGTTAAACAGTTCAACTGTGTTAAAATGTGTAACTTAAGAGTAAATCTACATTTTAACTCTCTATAAAAAGAAGTTCATTGTGATTGTTGAAGAATGAGGTTATTTGTGTCATGAACTGAGTGTCTAACCAGACACAGACTGAAAGGGACTCTAATCGGGCGTCTTTGGCGTTTTCCTTTAGATGTTTTTTCGTTACTGGGTTTTAAGAGATTTTTGTTGTTTGTTGTTATTTTAACTCAGTCTTTTATCCTTTGTCCTTGTAGATGTTTAGTTTTATTTATTTAGTGAACTGTTTTTGTGTTTTTGTCTAAGTCTCTTTTGAAATATATATTTTACTTATTTATTTGTTTCCTTTGAGATGTTTATGTTTTAATTCAATTTCAATTGATTGTTTGTGATTGAGGGCTGCACGGTGGTGCAGTTGGTAGCACTGCAGCGAGAAGGTCCTGGGTTCAAAAGCAGTCCTTTCTGCATGGCGTTTGCATGTTCTCCCTGTGCATGTGTGAGATTTCTCCCTTTCTCTTCTTCCCACAGACCAAAAACATGCAAGATGGTAATTGGTAACTGTAAATTGTCCCTAGCAGTGTGTGTGTGTGTGTGTTTGTGGGGGGGGGGGTCTTGTTTTTCTAACCTCCTGAAGACCAGTTTCCAGAAATTTACTATCTTTCTGGGGTCCGAGGGTTCTTGTGGGAACCGAAGCCTGGTCCCCATGAGGGGGACTCCCCTTTTTAGGGTTAGGGGTTAGGTTTATAGGTATGGTGTGAATAGAGTTTTAGTTAGTCTTAGGGTTAGTTATTGATCAGTAATGGTTAAGGTTAGTAAAAGGGTCTGGGTTAGGTATAAATCTAGTTACTAAAATCAATGGAAGTCAATGGACGGTCCCCATAAGGATAACAAAACACACTTGTGTGTGTGTGTGTGTGGGTTTGTATTTCTGACCTCCTGGGGACCCGTTTCCTGACTTTTACTATCTTTCTGGGGTCCGAGGGTTTTTGTGGGGACCGAAGCCTGGTCCCCATAAGGGGGACTCCCCTTTTTAGGGTTAGGGGTTAGGTTTATAGGTATGGTGTGAATAGAGTTTTAGTTAGTCTTAGGGTTAGTTATAGATCAGTAATGGTTAAGGTTAGTAAAAGGGTTTGGGTTAGGTATAAATCTAGTTACTAAAATCAATGGAAGTCAATGGACGGTCCCCATAAGGATACCAAAACAAACATGTGTGTGTATGTGTGTGTGTGTGTGTGTGGGTTTGTATTTCTGACCTCCTGGGGACCCGTTTCCTGACTTTTACTATCTTTCTGGGGTCCGAGGGTTTTTGTGGGGACCGAAGCCTGGTCCCCATAAGGGGGACTCCCCTTTTTAGGGTTAGGGGTTAGGTTTATAGGTATGGTGTGAATAGAGTTTTAGTTAGTCTTAGGGTTAGTTATAGATCAGTAATGGTTAAGGTTAGGAAAAGGGTTTGGGTTAGGTATAAATCTAGTTACTAAAATCAATGGAAGTCAATGGACGGTCCCCATAAGGATACCAAAACAAACATATGTGTGTGTGTGTGTGTGTGTTTGCGTGCGTGCGTGCGTGTGTGTGTGTGAGAGTTGTTGTCTGTCTATATGTGGCCCTGTGATGGACTGGTGACCTGTCCAGGTGTAACCCCACCTCTCATTAAGTGATCACTGGAGATAGATACCAGCTCCTCGTGATCCTGAACAGGAACAAGCAGATAAAGGAAATGACTGTTTGAGATTTAAAAATAGAATTAGGCAAGTTGAAGTCTTTTTCAGATGTTTTTTATAGGCAGAATTTTATGCCTCAAATGTTGATGTCTTTTGGTAGTTTTTTGTCATTTTTTAGATGTCTGAGCTTATTTGCGTGTCGCTTTTTGTAGTTTTTGCTTCTTTCATGTTTGTTTTGTTTCATGTTCACTTCATTTCTGTTCAGTCTAGTTTTGTTTCAGTTGGAAGAAGTTATTTATTGTATTGAGCATTTATGTAAATTAGGCTTATTTGTGTAAAGTGCTTTGAAATAACTTTTTTTATGACGTGGTTCTTCCTAAATGAGGCTGAAATGAATTCAATTAAACTATTATATTGGTTTCCTCTTGTGTAATATCCACTCTCACAGACTTGCATAAAAAAGGACTCTTACTCTTGTTACCTCAGTTATTTTAAGCAATAAAGTCAGTTACAGTGCTATGAGAAAGTATTTCTCCCCTACAAATTACTTTTGTATTGTTTTTGTCATACTTAAATTTTTTAAATGAGTAAAAACGAATGATTTTTTTCCCTAAAAAATACAATTAAATACAAATGAGGGTTTCCTTTCTGCCATTTATAAAAACACAATTACAGTCATTATTATTAACATATAAATGTTATTAAATTAGCAATAACAAATGTTGAAACACAAATTCCTTTTCTTCAATTTCTTAAGAATTATTGATTAATACTTTATTGTAATGTCTGTCTCGCTAACTCTCCATGGTTGTTTACAGACACACTAACACTGACTGAGCGTAGGCCTGATCACAACTCGAGTGGTTTTATATTAATACATGAAAAAATAAACATTTTATATCGAATTAAAGCTTTTTATCTGCTTATTAATTCTCCATCTGTCATCTTTGTGACATATTCCTGTTAAGGTCCTGCCACAGCATCTTTCTTCAATCAAAGCCCAAACTTTGACAAATCTCTTTTTTTACTGTTCAGAGGTGGACATGCTAGTGTGTTTTGGACCTGCTGCATCACACAGGTGCATGTACTTTAGCTTTCTACTTAGGAATTTTCTGGTAGAAAGTAGAATTTATGGCTCCATCAATTACTGCGAGTTATCCAGGAGGTTCCAAAGACTCAAAGCCGCCCCAGACCATCACATGACCACCACAATGTTTGACTGTTGGTATGATGTTCTTCTTCTGAAATACTGCGTTACTTTAATGCCAGATGTAACAAGAGATTCACATTCCAAAAAGTTCCACATTTTTCTCATCAGTTCACAGAATATTTTCCAGTCAGTTGCTTGAATCATTAAGGGGTTTTCTCTGGGATGCGTCTTTCTGTTCTTTTTGAGCAGAGGTGGTGTTCGTCTGTAAAACTCTCTCATGAAGGTGATTTGTGCCCCTGGTCTCTTTCTTATTGTTGGATCCTTAACACTGATGTTAACTAAGACAAGTGAGACTTGCAGTTCTTTATATGTCCATCTGGGTTCTTTTCTGACCTCTTGGATGAGTTGTAAAAGCATTCTTGGAGTAATTTTAGTAGTTTGGTCATTTCTGGGAAGATTCACCACTGTTGTTTTCTCAGTTTGTTGATAATGGCTTTCAGTGTAGCTCGCTGGAATCCCAAAACTTTGTAAATGACTTTGTAATTGTTACCAGACTGATAGAAGTCAATGACTTTGTTCTTGAACTGGAGGAAATCACTTTCTAACACAGGACCAGGTTGGTTTGGATAGTTTTATCCTCTTAATAAGCAAAATTCCAATTTAAAAACTTGTAATCACTCTGGTTAGCTTTGTCTGATGTTAAAATGTGTTTGCTAATCTAAAACAAAAACAGAAGAAATATCTTTTGAAATTACCATTATATACACATACATTGCTTCACATGCAGCCTTTTCGTTGAAAAAAATCCTCAGCTCAGTTTTTGTTCCTCTTATCTGGTTTTTCTTCCTCACATGCATTGCAACACAATGTTTGAGATTTGTTCCAACTCAAATCATCAAAACTGGACAGGGAAGTTTGACAAAGGTGATGTAGAGAAAGAGGAATAACCTTCAGTGTCACGGGCTCTGACAGTTTGTTGACCCACATGCCGGACTCAGACTCAGACACAGATTGTTCGGTGCAAAAGTGAACAGGTTTATTTACATGTGCTATAGTGAACATCAATATATATACAGTGGAGAATGTGCTCGGTGATCTGGTGCGTCAGGTGGATCTCAGGACTGTAAGGGGAGAGGAGAGTTAGTGCTCCAGCTGGTAGATGAGAGCAGGAGATATTGCAGGGTAATGAGGAGGAGGAGTGACTCACAGAGTTCGAAGCGGTAATGCTCGGGAGGAGGACAGGTCCAGTGCGGTGCTGTGCGGGGAGGTGGTGAGTCCAGGTCGGGTGAGAACGCTGGAGGGAGGTAGTGCAGGTTCCAGGAGATCAGGTGCTGGACACAGAAGGATCCTCGGACACACAAGGAGCAGGGTGACGATAATCCTGGAGACAACAGGTTAATCGAACACAGGAAAACTCTCTTCATAAAGCACAACAAGAAACTCGGAATTATCACTAGGAATGAATCACTAGGAGGGCACATAGAAGCTACCATGTAGGTTAACAACCAGGCGCTGAATGAACGTCTGCCTTGTCCTTAAGTAGCACCCTGCTCCTCATCAGCTCTGATCTCCACCAGGTGTAATCAATCTACCTCGCGCTCCAGCGTAGCTTCACTCTGNCGTTTAATGGTAACAGAATTAGTAAATTATTTGATCTGTGATTCTGTCCCCCGTATGCACATCCCAAATCTATCAAATCATCTTTGTGTGCTAAAACAGTCAAGAAATGCCTGCAGACTTTCTCTGAATGTACAAGTATTTATCTGATGAAGAGGATCTGATTATGAGTCACTCAAGCCGAACTTTGGGAGCGTTCAGTATGTCAGGAAATGATAACAAAATAACACACATCAAGTTAAAGATATATCAAAATCTGAAATATATTATGAACTCGTCATGGTGGCTGGGAAATACAGACCCAAATGACTGAAGCCAGAGGACTGTGAAGAGGTTAGTAAAATGTTTATTGTAAACGCTGGTCATGATCCGGTAACTGGATCTGGGAGATCTCAAAGGTCAGGTGAGAGGAGAGATGAACCGGCAACTGTTTAGTTAATTCACAAAGATTCTGGTAATGATGCTGTTGCTTGTGTTTCATTGATGCTGATGCTAGGAGGAGCACACAGAGAAGTAAGTAGAGGAGAGAAGAAAGAAGTCAACCAGGGAAGTAAGGAGCAGGAGGGTCCAGCAGGAGAGTCCAGCAGGAGGGCCAGATGAATCCTGAGGTGTCAAAGGAGCACTGTGATGGAGGCAACAGGCAATCTGATGAATTAAACCAGAGCAACGTGAAGCTAAACGGCATTGAGGGAGAAGAGATCATTTTTCACCACCAGCACAGAACCTAATAGTCTTCATGTTACACAGGAAGTGATGACTAGCTCCAAACGTTAATCCATTACACCAAACAATCCACGAGTGTGTTCGAAGGTTCAGGGTCACACACTGAGCAAAAGCCATGGAGCGGAGCACACATATTACATATTTACAAAGATACAACACAAGTAACTGATCTTAGAACGAACTCTGAATGAATGTTGGCTAAACAGCCTGGTGCTGGATTATGGCTAATGCTGAGTTTAAGTAATGTTGCAGAGTGACATAGATGGATTAATTACTCTCAAGTGCAGCTCATTTGGTGCTGCAACAAACTCCTTCAGACGGTGGGGCTGAAGGGAGCAGCCAGAACTCACCTGAAAGAGAGTACATTAGAAAAAAAACAGCAGAAAAATAGAGAAGTGGGGAAAGAGCCGAGTGTGAAAGGACCCCTCAAAACCCCAGAACTCTAACAGAACCAAAATAATTTCAACCTTGTCTGCATTATAACTAACTTTACACAATTTTGACTTAATATACCCACTCTTGAGTTTGGATATTCGAACATAAAACAATTACAAAAACAGTGCTGTAATAACCTAAAAAAATGAAACTTCATATTAAAACAACAGCTGAAGTAAAACATTTAATCATAGTGCGCAACAAATTCTCTGATGAGCTGATCGTAACAAGTGCAATTAAAAACCCTTCTGTGGGTCTTGAGTGGAGTTTTTGAGAAGATCTTCAAAAACAAAAATGACTTAATAACTGCATATTTTCTGTAATTGTTACAAGTCCATCTTCAATATTAATGAAAGTGTTTTTAGACACTTTTAGATTGGTTCTTTTCACATCTTCCCTAAAAAAGTATTTTACAATAGACCTGAAGTTTTAACATCTGTTATTCTGCTGAAAACCACCACAAGATGTCCTCAGTTACATAAAGTTACATAAAGTTGGATAAAACCTTAAGGCTGAAGGTATCAAGAGAGTTTTATAACAAACAAATCTATTTACAAGAACATAGTTGCCCTCAGAATGAACAACATACAGGCAACAAGAAGTTTACAAAGTACAGCTGCAGCACTGATTACTGTTTTTATACATTCATACAATCTTGGACATAATTACCTCCGCCAAGGAGGTAATGTTTTCATCGAGGTTTGTTTGTTTGTCTTTTAGCAGGATAACTCAAAAACCTATGGATTGATTTTGATAACATTTTCAGGAAAAGTAAGAAAGGACCCGTTGAACAATTGTTTAGATTTTAGGGGTGATCTGGATTACCATCTAGATTGAAGAATTTTTTTAAGGATACAGACATAGTACTTTCTACAATATGTTCACTTGGTGGAGGCCTGTGCTCTCTGAGTGCTTTTCTAGTTATTAAAATTGTTGGTACGATTTTGTTTCCTTAAAAAACTCCCAATGGTCACTGAAATAACTTGAACAGTGATCATATTTTAAAACTTACTGAAAATCAACTGATAAAAATCCGACTCTGCTTTTGCCATGTGGTTCAACAGCATATTTTAAAAAATCATGAGACTGGTCTGGACAAAAATAATTAGAACTCTACGTTAATATTTTGTTGTACAATCATTGGAGGCACAATACAATAAAAAAATGTATGTAACTCACCTGCCACAGGTATCTTAACTCATTCCTCATAAACAAACTCTTGCAGTTTTCTCAGATTTGAAAGGTTCCTTTTGCAGACAGCATGTTTCAACTACTTCCACAGATGTTCAGACAGGCCCCAGTGTGTTTAACGTTTTAAGGGTGTGACTTATACAGTATGTTTCCCTGGGCGATGTGTTTATTTACCCACAATGTGTTTCTGTCTCTGTTTTTGTCCTGTTAAAAGAAAATGGAACACTACAGACTTGTGGGTGGTCTTAGAACATATGCAGGAGGTGCTATTGTGTCCAAGGCCAGCGTGGGTCGTTTGATGGGGGAGCTTCAGCTCGCCAGGGATATGGACACCAAGCTCAAGCAACAAGAGCTGACACAAGAACAATATTTCAGCCAGTTTTTTATTGGAGTGTTTCATGACAGGGTTCCGGCGGCGGCAAACCCGAACAAATAGCTGTCGGCTCAAAAGTTGTGAATATGTACAGTATATAAACAAAATAATCTTGTTGACCTTTGTGACTCTGTGTTTTTGTGTATGCTGCTGGCCGTGTAAATAAATGCAAAAACAAATTATGATCCTTTTTTCCCAAATAATATTTATTGTATTCAGGCATATACATGTATCTTGGTCACATCCATGTGTTTTATCACAGACTTAACTTCTTGTTTTATTTTCTACTCGTCCGGTTCATGGATTCCATACCCGAGTCGATCCGCAGAAGGAAAGTGAGCCCAAAAAGTTCTTGCCAAATCCTCGATCCCATGTTTCCTGAGCTCCTCCACCCAGTTGAAGAAGTCAGAGGACATCATTGCCCAGTTTGGAATATTCCGTTTCTGTTGTCCGTCTGCGAAGGAACACATGAATGACTTAAACCTCTTTAGAAAGTTTCAGACGGTTCTCTGTGTTTGCAGGTTCTTTGCTTGTTATAGAGAAACAAAAATATACAAAATATATAAATCTACAAAAAACTCTGTCTAGAATTTTCATCTGCTGATTTTTGTAGTGCTCAGAAAAAGTTTCCTTCCACTCACCGGTGTCAACCTCCTCTGCTCCTGAAACATCAGAACAAACATTAGTGTCTCTAGTTAAAGCTCACTTGTTAGTTTGACTCAACTCTCGGAAATTATTCAAATTATTAAAATCATGGTGTTTTATATTTGGATTAAGAATAAAGGAAGTGGCTGCACTGTGGCTGAGAGCACGGCTTCCTGTTTCCTTCCCCGGTGCGCACGGCAACAGCGCACTGAGTATCTTCTGGTTTGATACGTGTTTATGCTAACAGCTTTTAGCCAGCAGCATGCTAGGCGTGGTTTCAACCCATGAGTTTATATTTATAGAGGGGACATCCCTACGTATATGACTGTATATGATTATGATGTCAAACAATCTGTAGACCATGTAGCAAAACTAATGATCCCACCAATATTATTGATATTGTTCATTGGTTTCAGTGACTGATGTGGTAGGGATTGCCCTCAATGCTGCATTCACTGTTTCCAGAAGACTTTCTGAGGGTACTTCACTTAGCCGTTGTAATCAATGGCGGGGGGATCTTGTGTTCATTCTTGCCATGATTTTATCTTTCAGATCAGTCTCTTCCTTATTCAGTGCTATGGTTTCACTCATTGGGGGTCTGTTCCCCATCTCTGGTTGGGGAGTTGGCATCCTGATTCCTCCTTGTCATAGCATTTGTGCTGTATCTCATCAATCTCAAGTTGTGAAAGCAGTTGCCGTTCGTGGATGTTGGAACACTGAGTTACTAGATGTTTTGCAGTCAACTGTGATTGTGGGTATTGAAGTGACCAGTCAGCCCACATTTTCCTTGTGTACCCTCTCTGTTTAGGGTTGCTTGAGTAGTAGCATTCCAACAATATATATATATATATACACACATATACTGTATATGAAATGAAAAAAAAAAAAAAACTTTATTTATCCCAGAAGGGAAATTCAACGTTGTAGTAGTTTTTTTTTGTCCAACAATAAAAACAATAATAAGACAATAATATAATAATAACGATCAAGGTCTGTTCTTGTTGTGGAGGCTAATGGCTGCAGGCAGGAATGATCTTTTGTATCTTTCGGTCTTGCATCGGACCTGAAGAAGCCTCTAACACACTCTGTTGTTTGATCACTGTGTCATGCAGAGGGTGAGAAGAGTCCTCCATCATCTTCATCAGCTTGTCCAGCATTCTTTTTTGTACAATCAGCTCCAGCGGCTCCAGAGATACTCCCAGCACAGATCCAGCTTTCCTGATCAGTTTGTTGATTCTCTTCAAGTCTCTGGTTCTGATGCTGCTGCCCCAGCAGATGGCTGCAAAGCTGATTGCACTTTCCACAACGGACCTGTAGAAGATTTGCAACATCTTGGTGCAGACATTAAAAGATCTCAGTTTCCTTAAGAAGTAGAGTCTGCTCTGACCTTTCTTGTAGATGTATTCTGTGTTGTGTGTGTGTGTGTGTGTGTGTGTGTGTACTTGTAGTTGCTAGATATTTATACAGCGACTAGTATAGAACACATTAAACATACTTTTATTTACTTATTAACTATCATTGCTTTACTTTGTTATTTTTTGTATTTATTAGTACACACATATTTATACATATATGTATAAAATATATGTGTATGTATATATTTTTTATATTTTTATAAGTATGTGTGTCTGTGTATGTATGTATAAAATACAGATGTGTGTGTATATGTGTATGAAATTAAACAATTTATGGTGATTTTACTGAACCTCCCAAGCCACTTGTCATTGTTTCCTGCCTTTTTCAAAATGGCGGCCAACTTTGGCCACATTGGCCAATGTAAAAAGCCTGGCATGTCCCCTCTATAAATATAACCTAATTGGTTTCAACTGCGGGAGCTGATGAATACTAATGAGCAAAGTAGTTGTGATGTAACAAATACAGGCTTTTCGAACATGTTATCACCACTTGTGTAGTTTGAGAGATAAAAACTTAATGAGAAGTTCTGCTGTTTTCACACCCAGTATGAAGATAAGAACACCCGTTGAGCTAAAACATTCAACATTAACGCATTTATTTTGCTGTGTTTAACTAACTAACTCACAAAAAAGTGAGATGGACACAATGGAATTCAAAGCAAATATAATTTAATTTCCTGCAATATTCACACAACATGAAACAAAAAACACAAACCTGTGTCTGAAAAAAAAAAAACTGGATGGAGGTGAAATCACTTTCAGAAGCATAGATTGTATCTATATGTTTAGAGTTTAATGCTGTTCAGGTGAAATTTGGACAAAAACATGTTTTGAAGCAAACCTGATAATTCATCTGAATGACAGAAGCCTTTGTTTCTTTATTCATGACCTCCCTTTTCCTGCTTCATACTTTCTTTTGTTCTGTTGCATTTTAACAACAGATTATAGCCCACGTTATGAGACACGTTATGAGTTTTTATTTTTTAAGATTTTGGCTGACAGCCACAGAACCAGGCTTTTTTCACACCGACTCATCCTCTCCAGCAGGAACCTTCAAAAACTAACGTCCATGTAAGGAACCTGAAGAGTGCATTGACTTTTTGATCTCAAACATTCCCTTGAGCCACTGTGACATTCAAATACTAGGAAAGGTTTGGTCATTTCTGACCTTTCCTGAAAATGTAATCGAAATCCATCCAGAACTATTTGAGTTATCTTAACACACAAACTAACAGACAAACTATCAACCTCTGGTGAAAACAACCTCTTCCTGATACATCCATCCATTTTCTATACCCGCTTTTTTTCTGTTCAGGGTTGTGGGGAGCTGGTGTCTATTTCCACCAGTCATTGGGTGAGAGGTGGGATCACCAGTCCATCACAGAGCCACATAGAGACAAACAACCACTCACACACACTTACACCGACTGACAATTATAATAGAGTTACCAATTATTCTCATGCAGATCCATCTTTAGATTTTATTGTAAAGTCATGATGATAATCTTCTCAAGCTGCAGTCAGCCACATTTAATGTTCACTTTGTTTATTCTTAAGGTAAGTTTTATTTTTGCTTTGTATTTTTAGGAACATATTAATGGATGTTTTTTATGTTGAGCTTCTCAAACTCATTTTGTTTCCTCACTTCAGGTTTTTAATTTAGACAGTAAATCACCATTTAATGAGTCAGCTTTCAGGACTGTAAAGTGTGAAACTGCACATCCTGCTGGTCATAAAGCAGCACTGCAACTTGCTCCTGCTGTCAATTTAAAAATTTGTTCAAATGTGTTTCTTTTCACATTAAAGTTTAAAAATATTGAATGATATTATAATAAATACATTTTAATAAACAATTTCGCTTCTTCCTGTTAAGTAACAGCAAATCTATACATTTAATTCTAGAGCTTATTCTTTGTTTCTAAATAAGCAGCTCTATCCTTGTGTGTGAGACACTTTCTTAATGTTTGATTCCAACTGTGCTTCATCAATCAGATCCCCATTTGTCTAAGCTGTGAGAAAGTCTAGTGTTTTAAATCTTTAACCCTTGTAGTAAACGGTTTGACTTTCAGTTTATTAATTATGTAGATTTGCCACATCTCACCAGCAGGAATCAGAAGCAGCAGCATGATGTTCAGCAAAACAAAGACTGTCTGCAGATGATTCTTCATCTTTCACCTGGAATTCACAGATGTGGTATTAGATAAAGAGTTTATATCAGAAAAAATGTATTTTTTCAACATACACGACAAGCGGAATGTGAATACACAAATAACCAATACACATACATTAAACCACCTTCCTGCTGAAAAGTTTGTTTGATCAGTTTCATGTTCTAGACGTAAAGTAAATCTCAGATCCACCATTCAGAAAATTTCTCGTCTGCATAATCAGCATCACCAGCAGTAACTGAGAATGTTTTAAAAATCTCAGAACACATTTAAATATCAGACATCTGTATCACAGCTGCCATACCTGGTATTGTTTTTGGTTTTGGTGTGGCCGAGGCTCTGGTGTCGGATGCTTTCAGCTCTGGTCTGGTGAATTTGAAGGTTTCTGCTCTGTTTTCCTTCCACATACCAGTATGGACCTCTGACTTGTTGGTTTTCACAGCAGGATGACATTTCGTCTTCATGAAGCTTCTCAAACAGTATTTTCATTGTTTTCATGTTATTTTAGGGGGATGATGTGAACAGGTCAAATCGAGTTATGTGTCAGGAACAGACAGCTTTGCAGAACCATCACTCAACTGTCGGCCTGGATAGTAACACTCGCTGATGGTTTACAGACTCAACATTGTCTGTAAAAGACAGATTTACTTTCAATTATGTTTCAAGTGCTGGCAGATGTGAATTTGTAAAGCATACAGGATCATTTAAATGAAACTATATAATTTATTGTCCTGTGGGTGTTTACATTCCAACCTCCATAACACCTGTCATCACTACAGGAACCTCACAAAGTCCTGAGTCCTATGCTGTATTCCTTTTCCACATATGAGTGGGATGCCTCCCATTGTTAAATTAGCATGTGTCAAAGATGATCATTGATACACATGAACCAAAGTGGAGATAGTGGAAACATTCAAACTTGTTAGTATTAAAATCTCCAGACATACCAGAACTGATGAGGAAAACACAATATTTTCTGAGAAGGTTGAGAAAGTTCAGGATAGCGAGTTCTATCCTCAGCTTCTACCTGTGTTCTGACCCACTCTGTCACAGTTTCATATGGGAGCAGGTCAGTGCAGGAACAAATAATAAAGGACATTAAACACTCAAAACACAAACAGTTTGTGCTGCGTCCATCAGGAAGATGCTACAAAAGCAAAATGACAGAGTGACTGGGATAGAGTTGGGTTCAGACTGCCAACTCTCTGGCAGTTTGATTTTTATTGATTTATTATTTAATATCACAAAGTGCAAGAAAGTGTACAGAATAAGAATTTGATTGTATTAAAGGCATATTATGTAGAATTTCGATATTATGCTTTTGAAAATAAAGTAATACCATAATTAGAGAGCTAAACAACATGTTTTTTGCCATAATTCCATATGTGATTTATTTTTATTTTTAAAAGTTTTTGATCCTTTTTAAATTTTTTGATGGTGCGGCAGACTTCTGTGAGTATGAGTATGAGCCAGTTTTTGGCCGAGCTCCTGATCTGCGGCTCAAGGCTCACTCATAGCAGCTCTTCGTGACGGAGTGAGGAATAATACTGGTTTCTGACATCTATCATATAGTCTATTAATATATTGAAGACTAACAAACTAACCGCAGGTTTGGAAATCAAAAGAAACTCATGCAAAACAGGAACAAGAAGTGATTTTAGCTGAATGTACATGATAAGTGATAAATAAACAGGAAGTAGAGCAAACCAAAAATAAGTGAATGAAGCAAGACAAAACAGTAACTCCATGATTTACAACAGGAACTCGAAGGCCACAACAGTCAACATCACACATATGAAACTATAAGAAATAACTTCTGTTCTACAGTTTACGTGTTCTACTTGTATAATAACTAATTTATATCTAAATGACTTTGGTTTCTCCTGTCTGACCAAATGTTACCTAATCTCTCTGCAATCCAATGAGTCAAACAAGTACAACCCTCTGTGGGCGGAGCTCTTTTTTTAGAAGCAGCTTTGTCATGTGCGTCTTCATAACACAGGCCAACGCCTTCAACGACAAGAGCTGTAAGAACAAGTAAGTCGGATTTTAACTTTTAACTCTTACATGTTTATCAGTAAGTTCTACTATTTAGAGTTACATGTAGTTATGTAATATAATGTAGTAATATAAATTAATGTTTTTGCAAATATCAATGTACACCAGTGTTTTTACTAAATACAGCTATCATTCAGCGTTTAGTCCTTTTGAAATGAGTCTTTTTGTGTGTTTACTGAGCAGTAATCTGGCAGATCAGACACAATTTCCAAAAAACAACTGTGAATCAAAGGTCCATTTCACATTAAAAATCTTGTTCATCAGAGATTATAATTTAACATAAATGATTAATAGTAAAAAGCAGATCCAACTTTGTCCAGTTCTGATGTAAGAAAATGGGTTTTGGCTGCAGTATCGTGCTCTCTGTGAACTCACGTATGCATTTAGGTACAAGGCTGTCAAAGGTTGGCTTTATTATCCCTCCGGGGGACAATTTGTTGTGCAGCTGACAGCAATAAACACACATAAAATACATTATTACAAAATTAACATATACAATTACAATCAGTTAAAAGTCATTTACAGTCATTCACTAAACTAATGGTGATAGGGACAAAGGAATTTTTTTATCAGTCTTAATTTTGGACAGACATAACCTACGACCCCACGGAAGTAATGTGAACTCTGAGTTCAGGGAGTAGCTCAGATCAGCTGTAATCAGCTGGGACGTTTCAGTATTCTAACTTTATGCAGAGGATATTATATATGGAGGTATATTATATTATATGGAGGTCTATTAGCAGCATGTGTGCAATTTTGCAGCACAATTTAACAACACTCTGCAATCTATTTTTATTTTTTACACAAAAGAAAAAGTAAGAACTAATTCAATAAAACAACAATGAAACATTGGCATAAAAGTCTTGTCATCATCAAAGTTATGTTATAGGATTTTGTGTCGGTTGTTTGAAGAGGGAATTGAAGTCATTGTTTAAACTGGTCTGACTTGAAGAGCAAACTTTTTCTCCTAGAATAAAAACCAGTTTCCCTCATTTTTGGGTCAGCAAACATTCACTCAACACTTACTGTGACGTTTGTTTTCAATCAGCAGATCCACAGTGAAGTGGGCAGGACTGCTCCCTGACCTCCTTCCGGTTTCTGACTCATTCATGAAAAGAAGTCAGCAAGTGTGTAAGAAAAGAAATGCTGGAATTCCCCACCAAAATTCCATGATGATGAAACACAATACCTGACATGCTTTCAGTTCTAATATTTAAAGAGTCTTCACAGTTTTTTCAGTTGATCTGTTGCATTTGTCACAACAGAATTAAACTTTGCACAACTGCTAAGACATTTCTCAAAGCAAATAGTGTAAACTGCAAAACATGATTGATAACCCGCAAAAGTGCTTCCCAATGTCTTGTAAAGTCAAGACAGCATTTTGATAACTAGAATTAAAGGTGGTATATGCAACATTTTTATTAAAAGCTATATTTATAACAAAATAATGCCTCCACGGGGTGTTTAGAGGGCTGTAGAATGAAAATACAGCATTTCCTTTAAAAATTATATTTTAAGTAAAATATTATGATAAAATTATATTTAGTGGGCACGACATTGGCATTTTGTTAACATCTACCAGCCAGCAGAGCAGCAGGCACCATTTTGGGTTGCCTAATATCGTAAATACTGCAGCACAGCGAGGCTGGTACTGTGGAGTCTGCAGATCAAGCAGCTGGAAGCACCGGGGATATGTGGTGATTATATACCTTATTTGCTTGCCATAGTTGATTCCTCTGGGGTTTCGCATGTGATGAGCAGGATCTGTGTGGAAAAGTTTTTCATTAGCTGCTAAGCTAACACAGAGCTACATGTTGGTGAAGTGGAGGAGCTTCGGGCCACTTTTTGGACTGGAAGACACACCACGGAGGATTTTATTGCTTTTTTTAACTTTATTGGATAAGTGAGGCGTGCAGGATGAGGTGTGGAGAGGAGAGAGGATCTTAAGAGGGGCTGCAGGATGTTTTGGAGCCGCGGTGCAACTGTGAGCTCTTTGCCACGGACTGAATTGATGACTGAGCTTCAAACAGGTAGGAGCTGCTTTTATCAGAGTCAGTGTGTGATCAGCAGGACTGGAGAGCATGATTAGTGAGCTGAACTCATGATATTTTATTCGGATCGTGGATCAGAGTGAGTTTGGTGAGGAATATTCGGCCTGAGCATCAGAGCGCGCGGGTGCGGGGGGTAAATGAGCCTGGCACCCAGATGGCTGAAGGCTTTGTGCTGTGTTACTGTGTTCCGAGTTCCATATCCCACCTTTAAATCAAATCAAGACACTAAATATGCACTTTACTGTATAATTGCAACTGTTCACAGCATCGTGCAACTGACAAAAACATTTTTACAACAAAAATATAAATTCCCTTTGGCTCAGTAAACCTTACTGTAGGCACCTCCAGTCAAGAGTCTGTCAAGCTCCTGAAGTTTGCAGATGACACCCCCTCATCGGTCTCATCTCTGAGGATGATGAGTCCACCTACAGCTGGGAGATTGACTGTCTGGTGTCCTGGTGGAGCTCAATGCAGCTAAGGCAGTGGAGATGCTTGTGGACTTTAGGAGGAACTCACCCCCGTCCCTAAGGGACACCCTTAGTGAGTCCCCAATGGACATAGTGGAGCCCTTCCGCCTCCTGGGCTTCCTTCTCTCGGGACCTCAAGTGGGAGATGAACATCAGCTTCCTCACCAAAAGCTCTGGTGCTTCAGGACCAGAGGATGTACTTTCTGTGACAACTGAGGATGTTCAACCTACCGACACAGATGTTGAAGCATTTCTACACCTCCATCATCGAGTCCATCATCACCTCTTCCATCACCATCTGGTCCACTGCAGCTTCAGCCAAGGACAAGGGTCGACTGCAGCATATCATCCACTCAAGGTCATTGGCTGCAATACAACCCCCCCCCCATCATGGACTGGAAACTGAAAATACTGTGAAACTGACCGTGCTGCAAATCAACTATGGACAACTAGATTCACCCGTCTGTCTGGCCACATATTTTCATCTACATCACAGTAAATATCAACTCTCTAAATGCACGAAGGAAAGTATCTTCTTGAGTCTCAAATCCATCCTCTGCAGGACTCTGATGGTGCAGAGCAAATTAGTTTGTGCTGAATAACCCTAAATTACAGTGTGATCACCTGTTCTCTCGACAAAATGTCTTAATAATTGAACTGACAGTGGTTCTCCCAACATTTGGCTGCACCCTTCGACCAGCCTCAGCCACTGTGAGGCCGTGATTTACCACATGATCCACAGGTGTTTCCCTGATTTCATCAGGAATCTGTCTATGTGGTTGGCATGTTCTTCCTCTTCTTCCCCGGTTTGGTCCCCTTCCTCCACAACAATTTTCAACAATTTTGTGTGCAATGACACAATCAAGGAAATGAAGATTATTAGTTATATGAACAATGACTTTTAAGCCTGTACGAGTATAGTTAATTTTGATAAACATGATAAAAAGCAAGTCAAAAGTGATCATTCTGCAGATATTTGTACTTACTCAATTGCTTCATATCCAAAAGCATCTGCAATTGGATGAAATGAACATGAAACTGCCAGTAGTTTGCGCCCAAATGACTACATGTGGTGGAGGTTGCACTAACTGTTGTAAAAAGTTTAATTCTGTGAGAAATGCACCAAAGCAACTGAGAAAAACTGTAAAAAGAAATAATTTAGAAATATAAATTTTAAAACAATTAATAATTTGCTTTTCATTTTATTACTCAACATTGATCACCAGCAAAGAGTAAAGTGAATAAACAACATGCTTTTTAAAGAGAGTACAGTTGGTGTGATGATTGTTTTTACTCATTTAATTTATTTGTTTGTTGTTTTACAGATTATTGAGCCCATGGAGAGTTGCCATGATTCCACCGGGATTATTTATACAACAACTTGATTCAAAGATCATGTAAGTGAATGTCTTGTTACTTCATGATGAGTAGTGATATTATTATTATTGCAGCAAAGCTTTTTAATCTGTCTGTCATACAGTAATTGAGAGAAAGCATGTGGATATTTGACTTTAATATATTAAACACTACAAATACGATTCAATTCGAAATGTAGGAACATCTGAATAAAGTAAAGTATTTGTTTGTCATTTAATATCAATGCAGAAGTAGAAAAATACTTGTTCCGTTCAGGATTTCTTTTTATTTGTTAACACAAAATTGTAAAACAACTTACAGCATCAGTCACTGTAAGTCACTTTTGCACACAAATGCTTATCTTTTTATATTTTCTCTTCTGAATTTGCTGCAGTGCACACACAAGGATTCAAAACAACTAATAAGTTATTTGAGATACTCGTCTGATTATTAGCTAACTTGACCCGTCTGACAGCAAAAACACAGTAACTATTCAGAAATATGATGTCACATGATCGCATTTAAAAAGGACAATTTATTCATGTAAACATACTCACACAGAGAGTATAATGAGTTTGTTTTATGTATTGTCATTGTTAGGCAAAAACTTGTATCTCAATTTTTCATCATTGTTGTGTCTTTTCCATAAATCAGCTCTATTGGTCACCAGTCACAGTTTATTCACTTTTTATTTGACTATTTTTAGTTTCTCTTTATCTTAAAAGTTGTGATTTTGAAAATAAAAGCTATTTTCTATAGACATTGTATGTGCCAGATACTGTTGTTAGTCAACCAAGCAATGTCCATCGTGAGTGGAGTTTGTCACATTTAGCCCTTTGTGGCATGGCTTTCATTCCCCTAAGTGAAGTGAAACATTGTAGGGTGATATATTTGAGAACATGCTTAGAGATCATCATTGAGCTGACGACAATGACGATGAGAGAACAGTTTACAGTGTCACTTCATTCAGTATTGAGTTTATGGAGATTGCTTGATAGACTAACATGTGCATGAGAAAGGATTTTTTTTCCACTCACGTCCCCAGTATTCAACCCTTAAGCTATTTTTTGTGTCTTTTCCAGGCTCCATAAGTCTGAACCAGGATCAGATTCTAATCTTCAACCTGAATCCAGATGTTTGTCTTGCAGGAGCACCCACTCAAAATCAGAACCGCTTCAGTTTAAAGGAGGACAGAGGTTACTGCATCAATCATACACCCTAAACTTTAAAAAACTTCATCTGCTGGTCACAAAGACACATCAGCTCAAATGTTTTACTCTCCCTTAAAAGTTAGCATAAATAAGTACAAATTCCTAATTCAGCAACAAACAACAACTTGTAATGTGACTATAGAAAGTATTTATTTTAATAATTAAAATGAGTTAAATAATTGGAATATTTGGATCAAAACAATGGGGGCTGCACTGTGGCGCAATTGGTAGGACTGTTGTGCTTGCAGTGAGCAGGTCCAGAGTTTGAATCCAAGCTGGGGTCTCTCTGCATGGAGTTTGCTTATTCTCCCTGTGCATGTGTGGGTTTTCTCTGGAGACTCCCGCTTCTTCCCACCCCCAAAAACATACATGAGGTCAACTGATAACTCTAAATTGTCCCTAGGTGTGTGAGTAGTTGTTTGTCTCTATGTGGCCCTCTGATGGACTGGTGACCTGTCCAGGTGTAACTCTGCCTCTCACCCAATGAGAGAGAAGCTCCCCACGACCCTAAACAGGGAAAAGTGGGTTTAGAAAATGGATGAACAGATTAAAACAATTCCTAGATCAATCAAAAAATAAATGTGTGGCTAAATAGTATGACTCTTATTATTTTTATGTGAATAATAAGAGAACTAAATAAACACTACAAATGGTCTCATTTCATATTTATGATTGATTTCAAAATGAAATCAAAATTAAGTTAACAATTTGTCAATATAAGAAAAATATGTAGAAAGTAGTAAAATAGGATGTTGATTACTTAGACCTTATTTATTCATTTAGAAAACTTTGTGGGAAAAAAATGTGCCAGACTTGTTTTCAAACCCCAGTTATTATTAATTACTAACAATAATCCAGTGATTTTGGTGCAAAACACATACCCAAGAAAAGAGGTCAAATTTATCAAAAACAAGATTTATTTCAGGCTAAACAAAGTCACTTATTTTAACTGACAACCAGCGTGTAAGATTCTCCTCTTTTTGTCTCCCAGGATCCATCAAAAACCAGATGGCTGTGGTCTGCAACTGGAGTTAGGACCTCATCCCAGCAGTTTGTCCCTACGAAGTGGCCAGTCTAAAGCTGAACCTCTTCAGTTTAAGATTGAAGGATTGAGTCAAAATCTGGATTTTATGTGAGCTGCTAAATTTAAATTATTTCTGAACTGAAGAAAGAAAGAAACTTGTTTGTGCAATTTGTCGATGTCAATTAATTTAGTTAAATTCAATTTAGTTTTTAATATAGTTTCAATTCAGAATCAGAAGCTGGTTCACTAGGGCACATATGTTACTGCTGTTCACATTTGCTCTTGCACTTATAGACAGACACGTAAAGATAAATAGACATTATTAGGCATAGAACACAGACACCAGATACATTTAGCAGTATCATCCAACATAAATGTCTGACTGGTGTTTGAAGCTTGTATATATGGATAAAGTATAATTATTTCCATGGGAAAAATGAATTATTTCTTCC
The DNA here is from genome assembly GCA_006937955.1 of Pachypanchax playfairii. Lineage (NCBI taxonomy): Eukaryota > Metazoa > Chordata > Actinopteri > Cyprinodontiformes > Aplocheilidae > Pachypanchax > Pachypanchax playfairii. The sequence continues at coordinate 789,594 of SSNP01000149.1, read as the reverse complement.
TTGAGGCATTAAACATGTTTGTTCAACATAGTGATAGCCTGGAAGAAAAAAAGTCATCTCAAACCACTATAAGCAACAAGTTCAATTAGAGTATTATAAAATTTACAGCTAAGTTAACAATTAATTTCTGTAGTGGGAGATTCCAGCTCATTATAAAAGGTTCAGGAGGTTTGAAGTCAGTGTAGAGGACAGGTTGAGAAAGTTTATGTAAGTTTTGTGTTGCCTTTTAGTTTTTTTTTTAAAAAACATTGCTCTATTTGCATGAACAAAACTCATCTTACTTCAGTATAATGTCTAAATAATCTTACTCCCAAGTGTTTGTGACAGTGATTAAGACTTTTTTTTCCTTTTTAAGATTAACATTGAAATAAATACATTTTTAGGGTGCCGATAACTTTGATCAGATCTGCTAATACTGTGTGATTCCTTCCCAGAGTGAACCAGCATAGCTCACAAGTTCCCACTGCTCAGTATCAAACACAACTTGACACCATATTTAAGGTCTGTATATATACAACAACCAAGTTTGTTGTACATTTTGTGATTATTAGTCATCATTTCAACATGGATTTGATGTTTGGCTAAATGATTTTAATATGATTGTTCATTTCCTCTTATATTTGGTCACAGGAGGTGGAACAAAACATTATCACTTTTGTGAGATATGAGCTGAAAAAGATCCAGAGGGTTGTGAGCCCTGATTTTCCAGAACCCTCAGGTAATCCAAGGGAGGAGGATTTGTTGAGAGATGAATATGAAGTGCAGAGGAAGAGCAGCAGAGAGGCAATATTGAAGATCACAGTTTACTTCCTCAGGAGAATGAAGCAAGAGGAGCTGGCTGACTATCTGCAGAACAGTAAGAGGTTTTAAAATATAACCTGATGGATACATGACACGTTTTTTAATGTCTGTGAGAAAAATATACACTGAATGAAAATATGAATGCAACACTTTTGTTTTTGCTCCCATTTTTATGAGATGAACTTTAAGATCACGTTTCACATACACAAACAACCATATATCTCAAATATTAATCAAAAAAATCTGACTAAATCTGTAATAGCAAACACTCTCCTTTGTGGAGATAATCCATCCCACCTCACGGGTGTGCCATTTCAAGATACTGATTAGACTATATGATTATTGCACAGGTGTGTTAGACTGGTTACAATAAAAGGCCACTCTGAAATGTTCAGCTTTGTTTTACTGGGGCGGTCTGGAGACCCAGAAAACCAGGCAGTATTTGGTGTGACCGCTATTTGCCTCATGCAGACCCTCTAATAAAACAAAATAAACATTTTAGAGTGGCCTTTTATTATGGCCAGTCTAAGCCACACCTGTGCAATAATCATCCTGTCTAATCAGCATCTTGATATGGCACACCTGTGAGGTGGAATGGATTATCTCCGCAAAGGAGCAGCACTCACTATTACAAAGCCAGTTTGTAATGCCGGAAATTGGCCTGCCCAGGCCTTGGGTCAGTTGTGTAGGTGGCTTGCTGTAGCTGACTCAGTCTGAGCCCTGCCAAGCCCCACGAGCAAAGATTTGGTATAAGTAAGATGTATTTTCTTTTTTGAAATCTGTAACTGTAATTTTCTGCAGTTAAAATAGTTCTAATTCAAAACTAAGAATTAAGAATCTAAGAAACTAAGAATCTGCATCTCAGGATGAAGTTATGAAAACTCACAATGTAAAGTAAACACTTTACATTGTTTTCCTTTTCTTAGAATCTCCTTCCATGTGTCAACATAACCTAAAACTACATCTAAAAAAGAAGTTCCAGTGTGTGTTTGAGGGAATTGCAAAAGCAGGAAATCCATCCCTCCTTAATCAGATCTACACAGAGCTCTACATCACAGAGGAAGGGACTGAAGAGGTCAATGGGGAACATGAGACCCGAAAGATTGAAAAAGCACTCAGGAAACCTGACAGACCACAAACAACAATTAGACACGAAGACATCTTTAAACTCTCATTTGGAAGAAATGAGCCAATCAGAACAGTAATGACAAAAGGAGTCGCTGGCATTGGGAAAACAGTCCTAACTCAGAAATTCACTCTGGACTGGGCTGAAGACAAAACCAACCATAACATCCAATTCATATTTCCACTAACTTTCAGAGAGCTAAATTTACTGCAAGAGAAAAAAATCTGCTTAGTGGAACTTGTTCATTACTTTTTTACTGAAACCAAAGAAATCCATAATTTTGAAGAGTTTCAAGTTGTGTTCATCTTTGATGGTCTGGATGAATGCAGATTTCCTCTGGACTTTAACAACAATGAGATCCTGACTGATGTTACAAAATCCACATCAGTAGATGTGCTGCTGACAAACCTCATCAGAGGTAAGCTGCTTCCTTCTGCTCACCTCTGGATAACTACAAGACCAGCAGCAGCCAATCAGATTCCTCCTGAGTATATTGACATGGTGACGGAGGTCAGAGGGTTCATTGATGAGCAGAAGGAGGAGTACTTCAGGAAGAGATTCAGAGATGAGAGGCAGGCCAACCTGTTGATCTCTCATATCACAAGATCCCGAAGCCTTCATATAATGTGCCACATCCCAGTCTTCTGCTGGATCACTGCTACAGTTTTGGAGGATATGTTGAAAAATCTAGAGGGAGGAGAACTACCCAAGACCCTGACTGAGATGTACATCCACTTCTTGGTGGTTCAAACCAAAATGAAAAAGGTAAAGTATGATGGAGGGACTCAAACAGATACACACTGGTGTCCAGAGAACAGAAAGATAATTGAGTCTTTGGGAAAACTGGCTTTTGAGCAGCTGCAGAAAGGAAACCTGATCTTCTATGAATCAGACTTGGCAGAGAGTGGCATCGATATCAAAGCAGCTTCAGTTTACTCAGGAGTCTTCACACAGATCTTTAAAGAGGAAAGAGGGCTGTACCAGAACAAAATTTTCTGCTTCATCCATTTGAGTGTTCAGGAGTTTCTTGCAGCTCTTCATGTCCATTTGACCTACAATGATTCTTATATCAATCTGCTTGAAGAACAACAAACAACCCCTGAGATTTCTGAAACAACAGATGACGACTCAGCAAAATTAAAATTCTATCAGACTGCTGTGGAAAAGGCCCAACAGAGTCCTAATGGTCATCTGGACTTGTTCCTTCGCTTCCTGTTTGGCCTTTCACTTCAGTCCAATCAGAGACTCCTGCACGGCCTACCTGCACAGACAGGAGGTTGCTCACATGGCAACCAGAAAACAATCCAGTACATTAAGAAGAAAATCAGTGAGAATCTGTCTTCAGAGAAAAGCATCAATCTGTTCCACTGTCTGAATGAACTGAAGGATTGTTCCCTGGAAGAGGAGATCAGAAAGTACCTTAAATCGGGTAGCCTCTCCACAAATAACTTGTCTCCTGCTCAGTGGTCAGCTCTTGTCTTCATCTTACTGTCATCAGAAAAAGATCTGGATGTGTTTGACCTAAAGAAATACTCTGCTTCAGAAGATGCGCTACTGAGACTGCTTCCAGTAGTCAAAGCATCTAAGAAAGTTCTGTAAGTAATTCGGCCACTGATTTATTGATTCTACTATATTTGTACCTTGTGTAAACACTGATTAGAATTTGGTCTTATTTAGAATTTGATAAATTGTCAACATGTTGCTGGTTCATACTAACATGGCACATTTGTTTTCAGGCTGAGTGGTTGTAACCTTACAACAAAAAGCTGTGAAGCTCTGTCCTCAATTCTCTGCTCCCAGTTCTGTAACATAAGAGAGCTGGACCTGAGTAACAATGACTTAACAGATTCAGGAGTGAAGCAGCTCTCTGTTGGACTGGAAAGTCCACATTGTAAACTGGATACTCTTTGGTAAGATCCCTTTATTTTGACTTTACAATTAGTTATTAATCTTAAAAGGTCCTAGTTATTTTTCTGAATCACATACGCTACAATTCAATTTTAACAAGAGAACAGACATTATTTTTATCTCAGACAAGCAATCGAGATTAATCTATGACTTTTCTTGAATTCTGTACCCCATTATACCTTTTAATGATACAGCTAAGTGTAGTTATTCAGGTCTACTCAACAATCAAATAAAAGTCTATTAATAAATTGATATATGCATTTTCTGTACCTTCTTGATGCCATGCATAGTTGCAGTGGGGCTGCTGAATATAATGCAAATCCATATGCTGATGGCACAGTTGTATAATAAAGTTCATTTAAGCGCAAATGCAAGTTTGTAATTTCATCTCAGGAACAATTTGGCATTCATACTTTCCTCAGTCATTGGCCTGAGTTGGTCATCATTTAACAAATTAAGAACTATCCCGTTCTCTCCTGACCTTGCCTTCATTTGAAGCACATCTAAAACCTTTGCCAAGTGTGACGTTTTTCTCCAAGTCTTCGCCTCTAAATCTCCACAGTCAATATGACCTCTAACCCATAACGCCTTCTCTTTGGGATACCAGTTTTCCTTACTTGCTGGTAATAACGTTGGCCAAGTTCTTCTTGAAACACTCTTCACTTTCTTTTCTCCTAAATCTTTGTCATAGTACTGAGATGTCTCCTTACCTTTCCACTTCTATTCATGCAGTATGACTTGACTGCATTTTCCACAATCGACATGTCCTTTAGAATGTAAGTGGCTTTATCCATCCATCCATCCCATCCACAGTTGTGACTCAGGAGCAACAGGTTCAAGAGGGAAACCTAAACATCCGTCTCTCCCGAGTCATTCACTATAGCTTCTCTTAATGGATTCCAAGATGCTGTCAGGCCAGAGAGAACATACAATCCCTCAAGCAAATTATGGGTCTACCCGAGGGTCTCCTTTCAGTGGAATATGCCTGAGAAACCACCATAGGGAGGTGACCAGGAGGTATTCTAATCAGATTCCCAAACCACCTCAACTGATTTGTCTGGCATCCTTCTCAGCCATTAGATGTAGCTTACCATCTGGTGATGATCAGTTGACAGCTCTGCTCCTGTCTTTACCCGAGTGTCCAAGACATAGGGTCTAAAGTCTGATGGTACAATTACAAAATCGATTGTAGACCTTGGCCCCAAAGTGACCTGGTGCTAGGTACACTTGGTCTGTCCTATGTTTGAACATGGTGTTCATTATGGACTAACCATGCTTAAACACAGAAATCCAATAACAAAACGCTTGGATTCAGACCAGGGAGTTTATTCCTCCCAATCACACTTCTCCAGGTGACTCACTTGGGTATTGAAGTCCCCCAGAAAAATGATCACCAAATGGCACTTCCGCCTGTGTGTCACTGAGAGACTGCAAAAAGGCCAGGTAATCTGAACTGTTGTTTGGTGCATTTGCACAAACAACAGTCTGAAACTTCCCTCCTGCAACTCAAAGCCCCATTGAGGCAACCCTCTTGTTTGCTGAGAACAGCTCCAACATTGAGGTGCTCAGCTGGGGGCTTGTGAGTATCCCTCCACCTGGCCATCACCTCACCCCCTGGGCCATTCTAGAATAGGAGAGAGTCCAGCCCCTTTCCAGTAGTTGCGTGCCAGAGCCCAAGCTATGCATAGAGGTGGTATCTCTTAACCTCATTCACCAGCTCCATCTGCTTTCCCGATGGCAAGGTGATGTTCCATGTTCGAAGAATCAGTTTATGATGCTGAGGATCCACACGCCCAGGCACCTGCCTTTGCCTGCTACCCTGCACCTTATCTTAACTTTCCTTCATGCAGGTGGTGAATCCATGTGGAGGTGGCTTCCTGTAGCCTTTTTTTGGGCTGAGCCTGGCCGAGCCCCAGGGGTCGAGACTTGACCAATAGGAGTTCACCAGAGAGGGGTAGTTGTGAATTAACTGCAACCCACTTAATTGCAGTTGATGGGTCAATAACAGGGTTCCACACAAGTCAGAAGTTGTTGAGGAAATTCAGATCTTTGAATTAGTGGTGATGATGCCAGGAGAGCCTGACTTGAGTCAGAACTATGTTACCAATGATTCAACTTTCTAAAAGGTTTAACTCGGGCAGTAAAAGAAAATTAGTGTGGAGCACAATTCTTGCTTTTAGACACGTTTAAATTACATTTCACTAAATCATGTGATCAATTAATGTGAACCTCTGGGCCCCATTTTGATGACCAGTTTAAAAAGAACACAGACATTAAGGGGCAAATAAAGTTTTCTGTAACTCTGCTTTTGTTTTATGCAATTTTAGTCTTTCAGGGTGTCTGATCACAGAGGAAGGTTGTGCCTCTTTGGCATCAGCCTTGAAATCCAACCCTACCCATCTCAGAGAGCTGGACCTGAGCTACAATCATCCAGGAGAGTCAGGAAGGAAGCTGCTGTCTCTTGGCTTGGAGACTCCTCAATGGAGACTCAATACTCTTAGGTCAGCACTGGATCATATGGTTAAAAGATATCTTAATTAATACCAGGCAACATGCACCTCTTATGTGGTGAAGGATTTTTTTTATCTCTTTAAAAAAATGGCTGTGCTGCAGCTTTTCCTTTTCCGATGCTTATTTACCTGAAAAACAGACAAGTATTAAAGCTAACAATAAAATCTGGTGATATGTAACTTAATTTTTCTAATGCATGTGTACTGAATCTAAAATTTTGTATGTTTACTGTTGTGTCAATCCTCCTTCAGAGCTGACAGTGGTGGAGTCCAGTGGTTGGAGCCAAGTTTTAGGAAATGTAAGTGTTAATGTTTTTTTTTTATTCACATGCATATTATGCTAATATTTGTATAAAATATACTCAATTACTAAAAGGATTTATGTTATATGTTGCTGTCTTATCAGATTTCTGTGAACTCACACTGAACCTAAACACAGCTCACAAGTTTCTCAGGCTGTCTGAAAACAACAAAAAGGTAACGGATCTAAGAAAGGAACATCCATATCCAGATCATTCAGACAGGTTTGATTACTGGCCTCAGGTTCTGTGTGAAGAAGGTCTGACTGGTCGCTGTTACTGGGAGGTGGAATGGGTTGGAAAAGTTTATGTTGCACTGAGTTATAAAGGAATTAGGAAGAATGGAGACAGTGATGCCTCCAAGTTTGGAGGGAATGACCAGTCCTGGTGTCTGGCGTGCACTGATGGAGGATACAATGCTTGGCACAACAACAGTGGGACCTTCATTCCTCTTCCCTCCTCTGTTTCTAACAGAGTAGCAGTGTATGTAGACTGTCCTTCTGGGATTCTATCATTCTACCAAGTTTCCTCTGATACACTGACCCATCTCCACACTTTCAACGCAACATTCACTGAACCTCTTTATCCTGGATTTGGGTATGGGGTGAAATTAAATTCCTCTGCTCTTTTGTGTCAGCTCTCAACGAACAGCAGAGAAATGTACAGCAATTAAGACAATATTACATCTGCTGAAATGATTCTGAAAGTTATGAGCATTGGGACTGGTAAGACCTCCCTCAAACAGGATGACAACCCTGCCATGATGCAAAAAAAATAATAAAAATCAAGAAAATTATAGTTCTTGCAGGGTCTTGGAAATTTCTTTCAGGCATATTTTAAGAGGGGGCCTTACATTACTTGTGCTGGAATATGATGTGTTCATGATGGGTTTGATCGAACTCTAAACTTCTCTAGTGAGGTCTTGGTGGTTTATCGTCATGGATGGAGTGTGGGAAAGCGTAATGGTTGTTGTAGAAGCATATCCACAACCTGCGTAGTTTTATTGAATGCTGTCATCCAAAAGAGTCACGGCAATGTAGGAATATGTGGAATGATCTTTGTAGAAATGTTCTCTTAATATTATGGAGCTTAAACAGGCCCTTCCATTAAAAACGTTTTTTCTGAGGTTTCTGTTGAATATTTTAGTTCCACAGTTGTTCTTACCTTCATAGTGTGAAAACAATTCAACAACTTCTCTTTCAGTTTTTATCTCTCAAACTACGCAGGTGGCGATAACACTCAAGTTCTCCCGAGTTCGAATGGCCGGTACTTGTTTCGCCCCAACTCCTTTGCTCGTTAGTATTCAGCAGCTCCCGCAGTTGAAACCATGCCTACCATTCTGCTGGCTAAAAGCTGTAGCATAAGACGTAGCAAACAGGAAGAGAAAACATCTAGTGTTGCCATGCGCACTGGGGCAGGAAACAATATACCTTGCTCTCATAAGCTAGTTTGTTAAAGCAGTACTGAATAACTTTTAAAACTTTAAGGTAAAATTTTGAAACTTGTCTAAGTGAATACTCACCAAAAAAGACATTCAGCTTGATATCAGACATCACTCTGTGTGCCTCCAATGACTTTACAATAGACTAAATAACCTCCATAATTCGGGTCTCAGCCAGAAGTGGTGTTCTGATTATTTATGCTGCCCTGAAGAAAAAGGCCACCATAGTACGAAATTACACCTTACTTTATAATGAAATGTCATTCGAAGTTTATACAGTATCCCTGTTAATGGCGAGTGTGCTCCATTAATTGTTTAAGCATATTTTTATGATCCTTCCCAGATATTTTCTATATAAATGCCCTCTGGGTCCTTGGCGGCCATTGTTGGGTCCTTCTCCTCTGGGTGCGTCTAAACATTTGCCTGTCACTCTGACAATGCAAAGAAAGTAAAAATAACATCATATTTAGTGTTCCTGTCCTGAGATAATTTATTTGATAGGTAAAATGCATTTATGGAAAAATATAGAAACAAAAATAAATGATAAATCTGTTTATTGAAATCAAGACTGTGGAACGGCACGTGTTTCGCACATCTCAACAGGTAGCATATTTCTGCAGAACACCAGTTCGAGCAACGGCTCTCTGAGACATGGCTGTGGAAAAGCTATTCAGTACTGCTTTAACCAATCTGAGTCCAGCAAATTTGAAAAATGAATATGAACGAGCTACTGCCCGAAGCCCGACGGAACCAGACGAATTTCGACCCAGACAGATTAAAAGGTCTGTTAATCAGTGTTTCCTGACGTTTTTTAGATATAAAATATTTCATATTACTGGTTAATACTTAAGAAATAACCACAAAGTTCTGAAATTTGTATGAAATGGCCTCTTTAATTTGGATGAGAGTGTCTCTAGGAGGAAAAAAACTCAGAAGGATGAGAACTAAGGAGTAACCGAGTCATGAAATTATTCACATTGAATAAAGATTTCTAAATTTTCGACAAATCAGCCACAATCTGATGGGTCATGTAGAGTCTCGCAGAGACTTGTGAACGAGGACTAAAACCAAATTCAGAACAAGTGAATCCTGTGAATGTGTGTACATTACATGTACATTATAATTATACATTATATGTACATCTGTATGTTGTTAGATGTTTATAACTGGTATATATTTTTTGTTTTATTTTAAAAATTTGTTTCAATATCACATTTTAAACTATATCAATTGTATATACAATTGAAATATTCCTGTCTTGAAAGTATCACTGCTTATATTTATTTTAAATTTGCTGCAAGATGCTAAGATTGGCATCTTGTTGTTTCTATAGTTTATTAACTTGGTGTAGTAATATTGTATATAATGCATATTTACGGATATGTATTTTGTTTATGTTTAAATGTCTACTTATTTTTTTAATATAATTTAAGACATTTGATCAGGTATGATATATTATGTTGTTATTATTATTACTATTATTATTATTATCATTATTATTATCACTATCATTAATACAGAGTTAAAGAAAAGGGAATTGTGTATTTAATCTTTTGTTCAAGATATAAATAGTTTGTGGTGATAATCTTGCCCGTGCTTGGCATACGCCCCCTTGTATCAGTGAATTCAAAAGTTGTTTATGCTATATTTTATTTGTTTTTCATAAAATACAGAAAGTACACTTGTAAATTTACTTGTAGAAAAGTTTAAAAAACTTGATATGTAAATATTAAAATTCACCAAGTTGTAATTAAAAGTTTTTTAAACAGTTAGCCTGTTTATTTTAGTTTTGAGATGGAATGAAACACTTCAACCTGCACAAAATGAGTCATATCAGTCTAAGACATTTACAGTAACTGCAAGTAGTGATGGGAAAAATGAAACCCCATGAAACAACGGGGCATTCCTACATATTGTGTCACTAAATAGCTCACTACTCGAGGCCTCACCTAAGTGCTTCAAGACACTGCCATCTGCTGGATGATTTACTGTATTACAGGGCATGCTATACACAGTAGCCTCTTCTAGACAGTCTTTATCATTTCACAGTACTACAAAGTATGTAGGCACAACGAAATTTGGGGTACAGCTCTCCTTTTGTGCTAAAGTGAAATATAAAATAAAGTTACCTTTTATTAAAATTTAAGCTGAATGGAAACAAAAAATGTAAAAACGGAACAATAGGAATAAAAGGAAAAAAATAATAATAAAAACCACAATACTCGCACAGATATTATATTTTTATGTGAAAAGCTTTTGTAGATCAAGGGAATAAAGTAAATTCCAATAAAAGTTTCCAACAAGTGAATAGTTTTACTTATTTAAAAACAAAAGTTTCTCCAAGGTTTCTGGGTTGAGTTCAACTCACTAAATCTCTCCAAACGCCAACAACACCACAGTTTATGAAGAAGCGACACCATAGACATTATATAGATCATATACATGTCTATGAGCGACACACTGGCCGAGCAAGTGACGTCACCCGCACAAACCGAGGCCTCGGTCACGTGGTTCTCCCCTTCCTGATACAACTCTCGAAGCGGGGCTCCATTTGGCACGCCCACTTTTGCTCGACACAAGCTCCGGTGCCTCGCTTCATTTTTCCCATCACTAACTGCAAGTGGATAAAATTTTATTTTCAGAAATCCTCCAAGGATAAAACAAAATGACTACTGTTTTATTTTCATGGATTTAAAAAAAATTAATGAATATAATATTTTCATGGACAACTAGAGAACATAGAGATCATTATCAGACTGATAAATCTGTGGGAAAATATTGCTGTAATTACAGTGGGCTGCGAAAGTTTAGGCAGCCTTCTTCATAATTACAGCCTTCTTCATAATTTTCCTTTTATAAATCAATGGTTGTTAGGATAAAAATGTTCAGTCAAATATATCATATAGGAGACACTCAGTGATATTTGAGAAGTGAAATGAAGTTTATAGGATTTACAAAAAATGTGCAATAATTGTTTAAACAATTAGGCCGGAGCATAAATTTAGGCACCACAAAAAATAAATTCATTCAATCTTTAGGTAGACCCTCCTTTTGCAAAAATAACAGCCTCTAAGGGCTTCCTATAACTTCCAATTAGGTTCTGGATTCTGGTTAGAGGTATTTTGGACCATTCTTCCTTAAACATCTCTTGTTCCTTCAGGTTTGATGACTTCTGAGCATGGACAGCTCTCTTCAAGTCACACCACAGATTCTCAATAATATTCAGGTCTGAGGACTGAGATGGCCATTCCAGAACCTTGTACTTGCTCCTCTGCATGAATGCCTTAGTAGATTTGGAGCAGTGTTTAGGGTCACTGTCTTGTTGAAAGATCCAGCCAGGTGCAGCTTCAGCTTTGTCACTGATACCTGGACATTGATCTCCAGAAACTGCTGATATTGAGTGGAATCCATGCGTCCCTCGACTGTAACAAGATTCCCAGTCCCCGCACTGGCCACACAGCCCCACATCATGATGGAACCACCATCATATTTTACTGTAGGCAGCAGATGTTTTTCTTGGAATGCTGTGTTCTTTTTCCTCCATGCATCGTGCCTGTTGTTATGCCCAAATACAGTGGGGCAAAAAAGTATTTAGTCAGCCACCAATTGTGTAAGTTCTCCCACTTAAAAAGATCAGAGAGGCCTGTAATTTTCATCATAGGTATACCTCAACTATGAGAGACAAAATGAGGAAAAAAAATCCAGAAAATCACATTGTCTGATTTTTAAATAATTTATTTGCAAATTATGGTGGAAAATAAGTATTTGGTCACCTACAAACAAGTAAGATTTCTGGCTTTCACAGACCTGTAACTTCTTTAAGAGGCTCCTCGGTCCTCCACTCGTTACCTGTATTAATGGCACCTGTGTGAACTCGTTATCAGTATAAAAGACACCTGTCCACAACCTCAAACAGTCACGCTCCAAACTCCACTATGGCCAAGACCAAAGAGCTGTCAAAGGACACCAGAAACAAAATTGTAGACCTTCACCAGGCTGGGAAGACTGAATCTGCAATAGGTAAGCAGCTTGGTGTGAAGAAATCAACTGTGGGAGCAATTATTAGAAAATGGAAGACATACAAGACCACTGATAATCTCCCTCGATCTGGGGCTCCACGCAAGATCTCACCCCGTGGGGTCAAAATGATCACAAGAACGGTGAGCAAAAATCCCAGAACCACACGGAGGGACCTAGTGAATGACCTGCAGAGAGCTGGGACCAAAGTAACAAAGGCTACCATCAGTAACACACTACGCCGCCAGGGACTCAAATCCTGCAGTGCCAGACGTGTCCCCCTGCTGAAGCCAGGACACGTCCAGGCCCGTCTGCGGTTTGCTAGAGAGCATTTGGATGATCCAGAAGAGGATTGGGAGAACATCATATGGTCAGATGAAACCAAAATAGAACTTTTTGGTAGAAACTCAACTTGTCGTGTTTGGAGGGGAAAGAATGCTGAGTTGGATCCAAAGAACACCATACCTACTGTAAAGCATGGGGGTGGAAACATCATGCTTTGGGGCTGTTTTTCTGCAAGGGGACCAGGACGACTGATCCGTGTAAAGGAAAGAATGAATGGGGCCATGTATCGTAAGATTTTGAGTGAAAACCTCCTTCCATCAGCAAGGGCATTGAAAATGAGACGTGGCTGGGTCTTTCAGCATGACAATGATCCCAAACACACCGCCCGGGCAACGAAGGAGTGGCTTCGTAAGAAGCATTTCAAGGTCCTGGAGTGGCCTAGCCAGTCTCCAGATCTCAACCCCATAGAAAATCTCTGGAGGGAGTTGAAAGTCCGTGTTGCCCAGCGTCAGCCCCAAAACATCACTGCTCTAGAGGAGAGNTACTTATTTTTATTTAAAAACAAAAGTTTCTCCAAGGTTTCTGGGTTGAGTTCAACTCACTAAATCTCTCCAAACGCCAACAACACCACAGTTTATGAAGAAGCGACACCATAGACATTATATAGATCATATACATGTCTATGAGCGACACACTGGCCGAGCAAGTGACGTCACCCGCACAAACCGAGGCCTCGGTCACGTGGTTCTCCCCTTCCTGATACAACTCTCGAAGCGGGGCTCCATTTGGCACGCCCACTTTTGCTCGACACAAGCTCCGGTGCCTCGCTTCATTTTTCCCATCACTAACTGCAAGTGGATAAAATTTTATTTTCAGAAATCCTCCAAGGATAAAACAAAATGACTACTGTTTTATTTTCATGGATTTAAAAAAAATTAATGAATATAATATTTTCATGGACAACTAGAGAACATAGAGATCATTATCAGACTGATAAATCTGTGGGAAAATATTGCTGTAATTACAGTGGGCTGCGAAAGTTTAGGCAGCCTTCTTCATAATTACAGCCTTCTTCATAATTTTCCTTTTATAAATCAATGGTTGTTAGGATAAAAATGTTCAGTCAAATATATCATATAGGAGACACTCAGTGATATTTGAGAAGTGAAATGAAGTTTATAGGATTTACAAAAAATGTGCAATAATTGTTTAAACAATTAGGCCGGAGCATAAATTTAGGCACCACAAAAAATAAATTCATTCAATCTTTAGGTAGACCCTCCTTTTGCAAAAATAACAGCCTCTAAGGGCTTCCTATAACTTCCAATTAGGTTCTGGATTCTGGTTAGAGGTATTTTGGACCATTCTTCCTTAAACATCTCTTGTTCCTTCAGGTTTGATGACTTCTGAGCATGGACAGCTCTCTTCAAGTCACACCACAGATTCTCAATAATATTCAGGTCTGAGGACTGAGATGGCCATTCCAGAACCTTGTACTTGCTCCTCTGCATGAATGCCTTAGTAGATTTGGAGCAGTGTTTAGGGTCACTGTCTTGTTGAAAGATCCAGCCAGGTGCAGCTTCAGCTTTGTCACTGATACCTGGACATTGATCTCCAGAAACTGCTGATATTGAGTGGAATCCATGCGTCCCTCGACTGTAACAAGATTCCCAGTCCCCGCACTGGCCACACAGCCCCACATCATGATGGAACCACCATCATATTTTACTGTAGGCAGCAGATGTTTTTCTTGGAATGCTGTGTTCTTTTTCCTCCATGCATCGTGCCTGTTGTTATGCCCAAATAACTCAATTTTGAATTCATCAGTCCACAGCATCTTATTCCACAATGAAGCTGGCTTGTCCAAATGTGCTTTGGTGTACCTCAAGCAGCTCTGTTTGTGCTGTGGGCAGACAAAAAGGCTTCCTCCTCATCACTCTCGCATACAGCATCTCCTTGTGTAAAGTGCAGTGAATAGTTGAACGATGCACAGTGACTCCATCTGCAGCAAGATGCTGTTTGTAGGTCTTTGGTGATGATCTGTGGGTTGACTCTGACTGTTCTCACCATTCTTTGATTCTGTTTATCTGAGATTTTTTTTGGTCTGACACTTCGAGCCTTAACTTGAACTGTCCTGTGGTCTTCCATTTTCTCAGTATGTTCCTAACTGTGCAAACAGAAAGCTGAAATCTCTGAGATAGCTTTCTGTTTCCTTCCCCTAAACCATGATGGTGAACAATCTTTGTTTTTAGGTCACTTTGGAAGTAGATTTGAGACCCCCGTGCTGCTACTCTTCAGAGACTATTCAAAGAGGAGGGAAACTTACAATTGCCCCCCAAAATAATCTTTCTCGTAACTGGATTAACCTGTGTATGATGGACAAGGGTCACTGGGCTTAGCAAACCAGTTTTGAGTTCCAATAATTAGTTCTAAAGGTTTTGAATCAATAAAATGACAATGGTGCCCAAATTTATGCACCCTTTGTTTAAACAATTATTGCAAACTTTCTGTAAATCCTATAAACTTCATTTCACTTCTCAAATATCACCGTGAGTGTCTCCCATATGATATAATTAACTGAACATTTTTATCCAAACAACCAATGATTTATAAAGGAAAATCATGAAGAATAACAATGCTGCCCAAACTTTTGCAGCCCACTGTATTATTTTGTATGTGCAGAGCTGTAGTTCCAGAAGCCATTTCAGCTGTTAGTATAAATACACACGAGTACCTGAATAAGTTAAAACTGTAACAAATTGTGTTTTAGGCTGAACTTGAATGCAACAGGCAGGAGACACAGACGGTCATTTAAAATTGAAGCATTTATTTAGCACACACAGTGGAAACAAACACTGTCAACAGGTGTTAGTCCAAAACAAAAACAGTCCAGGGTTTGAACATGGTAATTGTCTTCACTTTGACAGACTCAAAATCCAAAATCTGTTTGAACAAGTCTGGGTCAGGTATCTCTGTCAGCTGTGATTATGATTAACTCATTCAACGCTACTGATGACTGTAGTTGTCTTTTCGAATATAACCGTTCACCGCCATTGACGACTAAAGTCATCAATTGCGTTTTTTGACGGGCGGGGTGGGGGGGTCGGGGGACAACTGCGCACCTTGAGAGTAAATATCACACCTATAAAGGATGTACAAGTTGTGATCATGATGATAATACATGAAAGAGGAGCGAGTTTTGGGAAGCCATTATGCGTAACGCGATGCATACCGTATATTGACTCCTCCTGGATCAACACAGTTTATTAAAAAGCCTGTTTTCTCAGTTTCTCAGAAAGAGGAAATCTTGGTGAAATCACCTATTTTCTACAGCATATTATGAAAGAACAGAAAAAGCTAGAAACAAGCTGCTTGTTACTGATGGAAGTAGAGAATGTACTCTTTCTTTTAATAGTTTTGGTGTTTATATAGTCATAAAGCAAAATATTCTGTGGCTCTTCAAAAACAGTAGAAAAATGCTAAAAAATGCTGGCAGTGAAGGGCCTTTCTGTTCAGAAAACTGCTGGTAGCCAGTGAGTTAAAAATAAACTGACTTTTAGGCTAGAAAAGAAAAGTCAAAGACATGGTCTTCAGACAAAAACAGGTACAGAACACTGTGATCTTCCTGAAATGAAACATGGGATAAAAGGCACAATATTGTTGAAGCGTGACACTAACAGATAATCTGGCATTTGGCTGTGGTGAAAGGGCTTCTTCGATAAGGGAACAAGAAGAGAATCAGGTGAGCACAGGTGAACCAAATGAACATGATTAGACTGCGACAGAGCAGTGAGAAGCATGTCAGAAAATGGTGAAAAAATGGCTACTGATTCATGACAAAAACCCTTTTGTTTTATCTTGGATCATTAAACTAAGATTCTGCAGTTCAACTATTGACCGCCATGGGGAGACAAATCCTCATTAGTGAAGAGTCACGTGAAACGTGTGAAACAGCGACCTCTCGAGGCCTTGAATATAAATGTAACATTCCTTAAAAAAAAAAAAACAGCAGTTTGCAGACTCCGGAAAGGAAATGAACTTTTCGATGATTCACAGTAATCTATTTCCGTACGACCCTTGATGAGAAGTTTAACCAGTTTATTGTGCAGTTGGATCATATCCGTCCAGTACACATCAGAAATAACAACCGCGATTGTGTTTGAGCTTCAACCTCTAAAGGTTAATCATTAAGAGCTGCTGAACGTCGTTCCCACGTTGTTTTATCTTATATTACTGAACTGCATCGCTTTGGAAAGTCTTTTTTATTCTGCTAGAGACCGACAAGCTCAAGATGAACCCCAGCAGTGGAACCCGAAGCAGGAAGACTTTCTTGTTCACGTCCGAGTCTGTTGGAGAAGGACACTCCGGTACCGTGACACACTTCAGTTTTATTCTAAAAGTCTATAATGAAGTTTGTTACGTTGACGTTTCTTCACATGCACAAGTGTTTTAAACTTCATCAAAACAAACACAGAAACATGTTACTAAGTTCCTCATCATTATTTAAAGAGACAAAAAGTACTTACAGCTTCTTAAACATAAATGTTGAGAAAATAATTTTGAATCTAGAAAAGATAATCTGATTTTAAGATTGAATTTAAATTCCAAGGATTGAAAGGATACAATGTATAAATCAGAAGTTGAACAAGAAATGTGTTTTTACCAGATATTTTAAAACCTTGTAAAGACCATCATCATCCTCCTGCAAGAAGCAAAGCTTTTCATGTTGTTGTCCGTATTTATTTATTTACTGTAAAATCTGCCATCACAACATTGTTGCTTTATGCATTTCATCTTTCTTTTTGTAGTTTATATTTAATTAATTAACAGAAACACAAGTGGTTGCAAGAGAACTTGTATGCAGTGAGTTAAACATATTCTACCTCATCTTGTAACATGCATTCATTGCAGATGACTCAATTCTCGCGTTGCTGAGCAGTGATGACCTCGATCATGGATCACGGTGAAGACTGATTGGTGCAGGTCGCCTTTCTTGAATATCAACATGATTAAAGTTCTCCTCGGTTCCATTTCCCTTAGAAATGAAAAACAGATTACAGGGGGTTGTAAGACTGTGCAGAAAAATAGCAGGAATTGAACTGAATAATCCATTAACCCTGTATCAAACCAGAGTCCTCACCAAGGCCCATTCAGTTCTGATAGATTTGAGCCACATTTTGTTCCTACTGCGACAGTCAGGGTACAGGTACATCCTGCCAAAATGCACAACAAACAGGTTTAAAGTTTCTTTGGTCCCTGCTACCATTACCTTATATAAGTAGCTCTTTTTTCTGTCTTTTCATTGTTTTGTTTTGGAGAGCAGGCTGAGCTGTTTGCTTGTTGCTGCAGGATGAATTACCCTAAGGGGATAATGAAGATTCTTTGAATCCTTGCAGTCACCTAAATTTCAGGATAACATAATTAGACATCACTGGGATGTTTTCAAAGGTTACAGCAACAATTATGCTTTCAAAAACTCTAAATCAAGTTTCTCTTCCTGCTCTTTTCTTTGTATTCTCAGATAAAATGTGTGATCAGATCAGTGATGCTGTACTTGATGCTTACCTGAGTCAAGATCCAGATTCTAAAGTGGCATGTGGTGAGTTCAGTTCAGTTTATTTATATTGCCTCAGTTCATAACAAAATCTCAAAGCACTTTACAGGAACAAGTCAAATTCACAGCAACAGGTCCAGATTCAAAACCAATTACAGTGGGGCAAAAAAGTATTTAGTCAGCCACCAATTGTGTAAGTTCTCCCACTTAAAAAGATCAGAGAGGCCTGTAATTTTCATCATAGGTATACCTCAACTATGAGAGACAAAATGAGGAAAAAAAAATCCAGAAAATCACATTGTCTGATTTTTAAAGAATTTATTTGCAAATTATGGTGGAAAATAAGTATTTGGTCAATAACAAAAGTTAATCTCAATACTTTGTTATATAGCCTTTGTTGGCAATAACAGAGGTCAAACGTTTTCTGTAAGTCTTCACAAGGTTTTCACACACTGTTGCTGGTATTTTGGCCCATTCCTCCATGCAGATCTCCTCTAGAGCAGTGATGTTTTGGGGCTGACGCTGGGCAACACGGACTTTCAACTCCCTCCAGAGATTTTCTATGGGGTTGAGATCTGGAGACTGGCTAGGCCACTCCAGGACCTTGAAATGCTTCTTACGAAGCCACTCCTTCGTTGCCCGGGCGGTGTGTTTGGGATCATTGTCATGCTGAAAGACCCAGCCACGTCTCATTTTCAATGCCCTTGCTGATGGAAGGAGGTTTTCACTCAAAATCTTACGATACATGGCCCCATTCATTCTTTCCTTTACACGGATCAGTCGTCCTGGTCCCCTTGCAGAAAAACAGCCCCAAAGCATGATGTTTCCACCCCCATGCTTTACAGTAGGTATGGTGTTCTTTGGATCCAACTCAGCATTCTTTCCCCTCCAAACACGACAAGTTGAGTTTCTACCAAAAAGTTCTATTTTGGTTTCATCTGACCATATGATGTTCTCCCAATCCTCTTCTGGATCATCCAAATGCTCTCTAGCAAACCGCAGACGGGCCTGGACGTGTCCTGGCTTCAGCAGGGGGACACGTCTGGCACTGCAGGATTTGAGTCCCTGGCGGCGTAGTGTGTTACTGATGGTAGCCTTTGTTACTTTGGTCCCAGCTCTCTGCAGGTCATTCACTAGGTCCCTCCGTGTGGTTCTGGGATTTTTGCTCACCGTTCTTGTGATCATTTTGACCCCACGGGGTGAGATCTTGCGTGGAGCCCCAGATCGAGGGAGATTATCAGTGGTCTTGTATGTCTTCCATTTTCTAATAATTGCTCCCACAGTTGATTTCTTCACACCAAGCTGCTTACCTATTGCAGATTCAGTCTTCCCAGCCTGGTGAAGGTCTACAATTTTGTTTCTGGTGTCCTTTGACAGCTCTTTGGTCTTGGCCATAGTGGAGTTTGGAGCGTGACTGTTTGAGGTTGTGGACAGGTGTCTTTTATACTGATAACGACTTCACACAGGTGCCATTAATACAGGTAACGAGTGGAGGACCGAGGAGCCTCTTAAAGAAGTTACAGGTCTGTGAAAGCCAGAAATCTTACTTGTTTGTAGGTGACCAAATACTTATTTTCCACCATAATTTGCAAATAAATTCTTTAAAAATCAGACAATGTGATTTTCTGGATTTTTTTTCCTCATTTTGTCTCTCATAGTTGAGGTATACCTATGATGAAAATTACAGGCCTCTCTGATCTTTTTAAGTGGGAGAACTTACACAATTGGTGGCTGACTAAATACTTTTTTGCCCCACTGTATTTACATTCAATTAAATCCATTTATAATATAAACAGTTTCAGTAAGTTCTGAAATACCATTTAGTTAAAGTTTCCCTTTCTAAAGAAACCAGCAGATTGAGTTGAATCTTAATTTTAGTATAATCCTGTGCAGTATGAACTGGCAACAGTGGAAAAGAATGACTCCCTTTTAAAAAGAAGAACCTCTAGCAGAACCAGAACCAGGATAAGACTGCTGCCTTGACTGACTGGGGTCTGAGAGGACAGGAAAGAGACACAGATGCTTGTCATTTCTATGGAAAAATAAACAGAGTTAAAGTTAATGGCAGAAATAATAATGAATAAAAACATTACTGCTACTTTGAAAAAGATAAAGATAGCAGCTTGAAGAAATGTGGTCAGTATATGCTTATCACAGCATAACTAAAGGGATGGACCGGGAAAAACAACACTAAGACTACCTATCAGACTGATTAACAAAAAGGGACTTTTCAAGCCCAGTTTTCAAACATGAAAATTTTGAAAACAGAACTGTTTGAAGTTCCCGATAATAAAGATTTGCAATAATCAAGCCTAGAAGTAATAAACTTAAGGACTAATATTTCTGCATCACTTTCGGTCAGAAGGCTTCTAATTTTAGCAACGTTAACACGTGGAAGAAGGTCGTCAAGGTAACATGCTTTATATGAGGGATAAAAAATATGTCCTGGTCAAAGATAACACCCAGGTTCTTTACAATGATGTTGGATTAATGCCACCTGAAGTAAATGACTGACTATACAATTTGTTCCTAAGGTGCTCAGGTCCAAAAACCAGAACCACAACCAGAATCTCTGTCTTGTCTGAATTTGAGAACAGAAAATCGTCATCCAAGATTTTTTTTTGTCATTAAGACAAGTGTGTAATCTCAGTAACTGATTGAACTCATTGAGTTTCATATGATTATCAATACAATAACAATTATAACATTTCCCTTCCTGTCTAATAATTTTTCTTAGCGGAAGGATGTATAGATTAAAACGTACTGGTCAAAGTAACAAACTCATGAACTCCATGTCTATTAATGATTCCATAGATTTTATTAGTTATTTTTTTATCTACTATTGAACTGAACTGTTTTAATCAAGTCTCAAAGGTGCTTTGACAGTTAATAATTAAACCGTTCATTTAGCTCACTAGTAATCTTGTGACTCTTCAGATTAATTTTAATGGCTCCTTAAGGCTTTCTTATTCAATTTTTAATTTAATTTTCATTTATTGTTGCTCCTTATTAGCACAAATTATATCTTTATGTTTTATATTTTGCTTGGGACCTGATCTAGAGTAGTATCTCCAAAGTGCAACAGTTCTGAGGGTTATTTGCTCATCTAGAAGAAATTCATCCTGTCTGTTTTGGTAAATGGCGTGTACTTGTTTAGCACATTTCTTAAGTCATACAACTCCTAAACTTTGCAGTCTGTCATTCACCCATTCACTCACACTCACATGTTTTAGCTAAAACCAAATGTTTTTGCATTTATGTTAGTTTCACATGTGCTTTTTGCAGTTCTATAAAATATGCAATTGTTTGATCATCCAGTTACAAAACTTGCAAAATGTATTTTTTTCTTCTGATGAAAAGGCCTCACACACTGCTTCTAGCTTTTAAGATCTTTAGATTAGAAGCCATGGATCTAGAATATAAAATAATAAACTCAACAGAAGAACATTGGACCAGTCATGAATGATTACATATGATTGTTCCATGTGGTGTTTTAGTTTTTTTGTCGCTTTTAACAGAGTGTGTGGCAAAGACTGGCATGATTTTACTGGTCGGAGAAGTGACATCTAAAGCCATAGTGGATCTCCAGTCTGTGGTTCGAAATACTATCAAGAAGATTGGTTATGACAACTCTTCAAAAGGTACAGTATAAAAACATTCAGTCTGCTTCTTCAGTCTTTTAGTCCAGGGGTCCCCAACCCGCCAGGCCACGGACCAGTACCGGTCTGTGTGTCATTCATTACCATGCTGCACAGAAAGTAAAATTAACTCTTATTATTTAAGTTTTATTGATTATCTGAGTCCAAACAATGTTTTTTTTTTTTTTAAATGATGAGATTCTCTCATGTTGCATCTGTCTATGACTCATTCTTGACACATGTCAAGACGCTTGACTTGGTCACGTGATGTTAAGAAAAGTCTCAGTGAGGAAACAGAATAAGAGTCTTTGAAAAGGAAACTTGCATTTAACAGACACATCAGGAGTCCTATAAAAAATTTAATAAAAGTAAGGGGTGGCAGTTGCCTAATGGGGAAGGAGATTAGGAGGTGAGTGGTTCGATCCCACACTTGGCCAATAAAGAATAAAACTTCAAAAATAAATAAAATATTTATTGAGACGGGTGATTTCTGTGCGCTGAGCCCTGTAGAAAGTGCTGCTGATCACAAACAACAGCAGCCTTAAAACTATGTTTGAGGCAACAACTCTGCTGGTGTTCTGGCTTCAAGTCATGACAGAATACACTGAGATCACCACAACAGCACTGAAAACCCGGTTGCCATTTTGGAATCCTCTTTGTGTGAAGCAGGTTTTTCTGCTGTGACAGAATCCAAAACAAATCTGGACTGAAGTAGCACACTTCAGGTGTCATTGTCTCCTGTCAGCTGTATGGGACCGTCTCGGGCTCAGGCCTCTACTGATTAGGCATTATGTTCAGTTATTTTCATGATGTTACAATAACGTGTGCGAGTATACACAGGGTTCACTTTTATTATTAAATGTAAAAATTCCCCAATTTTTATGCTGATTGTGTTATTTTATTTTGCTGCTGATCCGTGAAAATGGCCTGATATTAAATCTGTCTGTGGTGCAGAAAAGGTTGGGGACTGCTGCTTTTGTCCTCATTTTGCAGTTAATGAGTCAAAGTTTTTTGCTAATTTTTAACCTCACTGTGATTTGCAGGCTTTGACTACAAGACTTGCAATGTACTGGTAGCTCTGGAGCCGCAGTGTGCGGAAATATCAGACTGTGTGTTTGAGGGCCGGGACCAGGAGGACATTGGTGCCGGGGACCAGGTTCAGTATTTCGCCTTATGCAAAAGTGTTTTCTAAATTGTTCTGTTTATTAAAGTCATTATTTTGAGGTTCAGCTGCACATTAAGTTCTCAGAAGCTTCCAAAGCAGCTTCCACTGTGTGTGCTTGCTGCAACAAGTCTGATCAAGGCCACAAAAAACTTTTTAATACATTGAAGTAATTCATACAAACCTCATTCAGGCTCCAACTGTCTCACTTCCTATTAACTTTGGATGGTTTGACATGGTATGATGCCAAATTAAACTTTTGGTTTGTTGCTTTTCTCTGCTGATAAAACCTGAAACAAAAGATGAAAATAGTGACACAAAGTTAATGCTACACAATTTTTGGCACCATGTTTCACTTGTTGCCCACAAACAGCTCGCCACCCAGCCAAAAATATGCACCAAGCTCTTTTTCTAACTGGCACCACATCAATCTGCACAAAGCAGATCAGCCATTATAGAAATGTTGTAAAAACCTCATCAATTTTCTTATTTTCATAATTATCATATCGCTTCATTAATGTAAGCATTGGTTTCAAACTGGAGGTTTAACTAACTTCTCACTTCAGTTGTATGCAGAATGTCCTGCTACAACTAAACAACTGAATGGATTAACTGACACATTGTTAGTTCTGTTTTCCTCTATGAGCTTTTTTGTCCGTTGTTTTGCCAGAAATGTCTCATTGCCATAAAGGAACCATCTATTAACACAGCTACTGTTACTCCAGAAACCTTGATGGCTCTGACATTTATCCTTGTTTTAAAGTGCCAAATCATTTAAAACAGTACAAAATAACTTTTAAAACTTTAAGCTGCAGTTTTGAAATTTGTCTAAGTGGATACTAACTAAAAATATGTTCAGCTTCATATTAGACATCACTCTGTGCACCTCCGATGGCTTTACAATGGACTAAATAACTTCAGTAATTCGGGTCTCAGCAGGAAGTGGTGTTCTGGTGATTTATGCTGCCCCGAAGAAAAATGCCGCCATAGTACATTTTGACAACTTATTTCATAACGAGATGTCATTCGAAGTTTATACAGTATTCTTGTTTATGGCGAGTGTGCCCTGTTAGTTATTTCAGCATATTTTTATGATCCTTCCCTGATATTTTTTATATAAAAGACCTCTGGGTCCTTTTTGGCCATTGTTGGGTCCTTTTCCTCTGGGTGCGTCTAAACATTTGCCTGTCGCTCTGACAATGCAAAGAAAGTAAAAATAACATCATATTTAGTGTTTCTGTCCTGAGAGAATTT
Source organism: Pachypanchax playfairii (assembly GCA_006937955.1). Taxonomy (NCBI): domain Eukaryota; kingdom Metazoa; phylum Chordata; class Actinopteri; order Cyprinodontiformes; family Aplocheilidae; genus Pachypanchax; species Pachypanchax playfairii. The sequence continues at coordinate 765,599 of SSNP01000149.1, read as the reverse complement.
ATTTGATAGGTAAAATATATTTATGGAAAAATATAGAAACAAAAATAAACGATAAATCTGTTTATTGAAGTCAAGACTGTGGAACAGCACATTTGCAGAAGGAATTGGTAGCACATCTCAAAAGGTAGCATATTTCAACAGAAAACTGCTTCGAGCAATCGCCGTCTGAGACACGGCTGCAGAAAAGTTATTTTGTACTGCTTTAAGATATAAACTCATCACTTACAGTCAATTGTTGCCTCCGGCAACATCAAAAGGAGTGGCCCCACTTATTTGTATTATCCTCACCCAAGACGCAACTTTCTCTCCTTATCATTTTCAATCCTTTCGCTTGTGAAGGATTCATCTTTCAATGCCTTTTTTATTCTTCTCTGAAACAGTTTAACTTTTACATGACCAAACATGATCTCAGGTCTTTAAATCCTTATTTCATTGGTCATGTCTCCAGGGCTTGATGTTTGGGTATGCCACTGATGAAACTGAAGAATGCATGCCTTTAACTATCTTATTGGCTCACAAACTCAACTACAGGATGAAGGAACTGTCTCGTAATGGAGAATGTCCTTGGATACTACCAGACTCTAAATCACAGGTTAGAAAAACTGGTGATCTGTATTGGTGATTTGTATTTTAGTTTGAGGATAGTGAGTAAAAGAATCCATGTGAAGCATGTTGTTTCTCTCCTGCAGGTCACAGTGGAGTACAGAGATAACATGGGAGCCATGGAGCCGTTGCGTGTTCACACTGTGGTAATCTCAGTCCAACATGGCCCTGATATCACCCTGGAGGAGATAAGATACAACCTGATGGAGAAAGTGGTGAAGGTTGTCATTCCTTCCAAGTACCTGGATGATAAAACTGTCTATCATCTGCTGCCGAGTGGGAAATTTCTTATGGGTGGCCCACAGGTTTGTAACAAATCCATGTCTAGGGGCAATGTAATTTTACTAAAATGTGGTGAGTTAATGGTATTTGTATCAACAGGGGGATGCAGGACTCACAGGGCGTAAAATCATAGTGGACACCTATGGAGGGTGGGGTGGGCACGGAGGTGGGGCCTTCTCTGGGAAGGACTACTCCAAAGTGGATCGCTCAGGTGCTTATGCGGCACGTTGGGTCGCCAAGTCTTTAGTGAAGGCCGGACTGTGCAGGAGGGCCCTTGTCCAGGTGAAGATGATCAGATTTAAAGCTCCATTTTTCATACATTTTCTCTGCAGACTTGTGGCCCCTCTTCATGCACCATACCTTGTTTTTTCAGTCATTTCAAACATTTTGTATGACAGAGAACTGATGTTCTGTCTGTTACTCCCTTCAGATCTCCTATGCTATCAGTGTCAGCCATCCGCTCTCCATCACAGTGTTTCACTATGGAACATCGAACAGAGATGAGGACGAGCTGCTGCAGATAGTGCAGAAGAACTTTGATCTGAGACCTGGAGTCATTGTGAAGTATGTAAAAATGTTTTTTTTAATGCTTCGGATCCTTGAAACCTGCAAGTGTGACAATATATTTTGCCTTTACAGAGAGCTGGGACTGAAGCGGCCGATTTACCAGGCCACGGCTTGCTATGGTCACTTTGGAAGAAAAGAATTTCCTTGGGAACAATCGAAGAAACTTGTGTTTTAATGCGACTGATTATATCCATAATCATTCACAAATTAACCAGCCGTCCAACTTCAAGGACAACTGTTATTAAAAATGTCTTTGTTTCTAATATTTTAAGATATTTTTTAAAGTGTAACTTACCCCCCCTCCCCGGATACAGTCTGAGATTTAAAAAATAACATGATAAATGGGAATGACTGGCAGACTAAGGAGGCATGGCATTCTGTGTTGTGACTGACATGTCACTTTGACTGACACACGCGCCAGAGAGGGACAGGTGAAATGGAGAAATATTTGGATGAGACGAGCAGCTCTGATCCATATCGTTTCGAGCCGATAGTTCGCCCTGAAGTGGATTAGAATGAGGCTCTTCTCTACTGGTACACTGTTAGCCAACGCTATTAGCTCCAGTTACATCGTATGACTCTGCAAACAGGCGCAGCTGCACGCGCGCGACCACACTACCGTTTCAAGCCGATGGTTCGTACTGTAGTGGCTTCAGCGTCTTAGAATGGGATCTGTCCCTTTGTAGTATATTGTTGTTGATCAAAGCAAAAGCTAAATTTTGATTAGCTCATGTAATATCTGTGACTCGGCCTCATCAGGCTGTGCGCGCGAACTCTCCACATTATTTTCTTCACAAAAGCATATTTCAGAGAGGTGTCCAAGGTGTAAATCAAAGTATTTCAGCATGAAGAGAAAACCCTTCAGTAATGTGCTAAAAACATGTTTTCACACAATCACAAAAACTAAAATGAACTCTGATAACGGCCGTATACACTTCCTGTTCAAACTCACTCACTACTGAGCGGAGGTGTGGCCGAGATGCTGCTCTTTTTATATTCAGCAGCAGCAGAATCGTGACGTCCCGAATAAAGAAAATAAGGTTTCAGCCAATAGCAATGCCTGATCCAATTCAAGTGCAGTGACAGGTTTTAAACCTGAAGAGGGCGCTCCACTAACAGTTTTTGGTATAAAATGAATAGTTTTATAAAGAAGTGCAAAAATACTAAAAGCAAGACCCAGGAATGTAGGCAGGACTATTAAACACTAATTTATAGAGATTATCAGCAAAAACAAGTTGATTTAGGGGTAAGTTGCACTTTAAGAAAAAATAACTGCAGTGCAATCTACAGTATAGTTATAATAAAATATAACTATGATTAACTATGGACTTCTGACCATAAATGGACCATTCATGCCGTCAAACATGTTTTTTATCTGGAGTTTTTGATGACAAAAATAAAATAGATTTATAATTGTGTAAATATGGAATGCTTGATTTGTCCAAAAAGTCAGTTGTTTGTTGGCATTGATGTAACATTCCTTAAAATATGTTTTAAAAAAAGACATTTTAATAGATTAGCTTAAAATTCTTAAAGAAAACATCAAGGATTTTGCGAGACATGGCCAAAGGCAACACTAGACCCTAAAATATCAGAAACATTTGGGCAGCCATTGAATACTTTCAGCCACATTAGTTATGAACCGCTTAAAAGAGAACAGTATTACATTTTGGAAATGGCTCAGCTGGAGTCTGCATGAATCAGATACTGCAAGGTAACTGATGTGTCAAAAGCTTATTTGGCAAATTTGTTTCATACAAAAAGCTGAAGAAATCTAGAAGCAACTCCATGAAATCACATTAAGCAAAGAACAAAGGAGGTGGGATATTTCACCATCGCTGGTGTCCACCAGTTGCCACTGCGACAGGCACTAATGACTTCCTAGCCACAACTCCTGAGAGTTGTGTAGAGGCTCTGAACATGGAACACTTGGATTCTATGTCCCCAACCTACCCCAAAAATGCAGGAAAAACCTACCAAGTCTTATTTAGTGTTCTTGTCCTGGGAGAATTAATTTGATAGGTAAAATGTACTTATGGAAAAATATAGAAATAAAAATAAACAATAAATCTGTTGATTGAAGTCAGGACTGTAGAACGGCCCATGTGCAGAAGGAATTGGTAGCACAGTTTACCAGGTAGCATATTTCTGCAGAACATCAATTCGAGCAATGGCTGTCTGAGACACGGCTGCAGAAAAGTTATTCAGTACTGCTTTAAAGGCTTCTGAGACAGGGTCCTCTGCCAAACAATCCCAGTTTCCCGTTACTACTAATTTGGGTTTACTAGGGCTGTCCAGCATCCTTCCTTGCCACCAGATCCAACTCACCACTTGGTGGTGATCAGGTGACAGCTCTGCTCCTATCTTTACCTGAGTGTCCAACATGTAGGGTCTTAGGTCTAATGATACAATTAAGAAATCGATCATTGACCTTCAGCCCAAAGTGGCCTGGTACCAGGTACACCTGTGGACATCCCCTATGTTTGAACATGATGTTCCTTATTGCACAAAATATGCCCACAGAAATCTAGTAACAAAGAGGCCGTTCCTCCCAACCACCCCCTCCAAGTAACTTCGTTGTTTCCCACATGGGCATTGAATTCCCTCAGAAGAACGAAAGAATCCCCAAATGGCTCAATGCAACTATAAGCCACAGAAAGATGACCCTCTGATTCATGGGGGAGAACTCCAACACTAATGTGCTCAGCCGGGGACTTGTGAGTGTCCCCATACCCGCCCAATGCCTTGACCCCTGGGCCATTCTAAGAGTTGGGTTCCAGCCTAAGCTGTAAGCAGAGGTGACCCTAACTATATATAGTTCGTACCTCTCAACCTTGGCTCCTTTCTCGACAGCGCAATGACATTCCACATTCCAAGAACCAGTTCGTGTCACCAGGGCATGCCCAGGCACTCACCTTTGCCCGCCATCTGGCTCTCTATGAACCCAACCTTGATTTTCCTCCATGCAGATGGTGGGTCCATGTAGAGGTGGCTTCCTGTAGCCTTATTTTTTTTAACTGAGCCCGAATGAGCCCCAAGAGCCAAGACTTGACCACCAGACACTTGCTGGTGAGCCTGCCCCAAGGCCTGGCTCCAGAGGGGTGCCCTGGTGGTGCCCTATTTCATTTAGGGTTATCTGCCTGTCATTTCTTAGTTTCATCAAGGTATTTGAAACACTCTTAGTCTACCATGGGAGACCCTACCAGGGGCTTACACCCCCAGACAACATAGTCCCCGGAATCATGGGTACTCAAACCCGTCCACCACATTAAGGTGGTATTTCAATCGTGGGTCTTTACAAGATTAAATGAGGGAATTTTAAAACAGAAATATAAACCAGTTAATGAAAGGAATCCTATTTGATATGTTTCAATTAGCTTGAAGTTTTACAAGGGGACTTATGAAGGTCACAATTTGTACAGTTTAAACAGTTATTTTACTCTATGTTTTACAAGTTCTGCTGGTGTTTTGAAATTTTTCTTTTCAAAGTCTACCAGGCAACTACCAGCACCCACAGCTCCGGATTGAGTCTTTTACACCTGATGTGAAGATTACAGCCCAATGTGAGGAACACATCAACATCAAGTATTTAACTGTACAAACCACAAAAAATATATATATTGTTTACCAAAAAAACCCAGATTTTTTCTATAAGCTGGTGGAACATTTATATACACGACATAAAAAATATTTTAAGGTTTGAGAGGTCACAGTGTCGTTTTTCACAAATTGTCGTTTCTATTTATTTCATCTCCAGTTATTTTATGATCTTCATCTTATCAGCTTGTTAATTACCTTTTACAGCATTCTGACCTGTACAAAATGGTGATGCATATGAAGTTTTTTTGCAGCTTGCCTGTAGATGGAGCTATAATAACGTGTGAAATAAATGGAACCTTGTACCTTTTTGAAGCCACCCTCAGTGGACTGATAACTGACTAAGAATGCATCAATCTGCCTTGTACTTTTTATTAGTTTTAGAAGAAGAATTAAGGGTGTCACTGTTTGTAGTTAGGACTCATTTGTATCAGATTGTTTGGTTGTACATTATCAGGTTTGGAAGTTTATAAATCAAGATTAATGTCTACTTCTTTTTCTGAAATCCATTATTTTTCTCATTCAAACAGTCAAACTGAACAGTTATATTTGCTGTTTTCAAGAAACCACCAGGTGAGCTGAATAACTCTATGAAAAAATCAGGTTGATTATGACACTATGTTTATTTTCTAGGTTTAAACACATAAAAGTACACAATGATGAGTTTGTTAGTAAGGGCAGAGCACTGTCCACACTAAATGCAACCATTAAAATCAAGTAAATACAGATAATAACGTCTAAGTTAGCATAAATCACTAAGAGAGGCTGCAAAGTGGCACAGTGTGTAACACTGTTTCCTTGCAGTGAGATGGACCCAGTTTCAAACCAGACCAGGACCTTCCTGAATGGAGATTGTATGTTCTCCCTTTGCATTAGAGGGTTTTCTCCAAGGACTCCAGTTTTCTCTCACTGATCTCACTGATATGCATGACAGTTTGATTGGCAACTCTAGGTGTGAGTGTGTGTATCTGGTTGTCAGTCTCTATGTGGCCTTGTGATGGACTAGTGACGAGTCTTGGGCATAATCCTGCCTTTCTTTCACCCACTTGAGATTGGCACCAGCACCTTGAGACTGAATAGGAACAAACGGGTACAGAAAATTACTGAATCAGGTTTATTCAGCCAAAGAATTTTGCTTCAGTTCACTCATTTGTACTCATAGACAGACATATGCAAAGATAAAAAGATGCATTATTGGGCATTTTACACAGACACAAGATACATGATGCGGCCGCACAGACTACCATAAATAGCTGACTGGTGATTTGAAGCCTGTACATACAGATAAAATAGATTTATTTTCATGAGAGAATAAGTTATTTATTTTAATGGTGTTAAACATGCTTAGCATAGTGTCGTCATGTCTCAGTCTGCATGGTGAATTTGAAAGCCAGCAGATGTAGTGTGCAGTCCAATTTGTGATAACTGAGCCATTTTTCAGTTAAGAAAAGGCCGGCAGATGTGCTGTGGTTGGATTTTTTTCTAGGTAGGAGGAGTAGCTTATCAGTTTTATTGGCAAGCTGCTGCATGTCCTGCCAGAAGTTCAGGACAATTGGAAAAGTCCACAGATGGAGGAAGGAAAGTTTGTCCAGTGGAATCTCTTATGTTTAAGTGTTCCCCTCATGTAAAAGCTGCATCACACAAGACACACAAAAAAAGTGACCAAGGCCATCTTTCTTCGAACTAGGAAAATATAAAATCACTTGAAATGCCAAAATATTAAATGAGAACAAAAAATATAAAGTCAGGATCAAAACTGGTAAGTGGTTCCAAAGCTTTAGGGCAGAAAGCATGTTCTCCCTCATAGATTAGAAAAAAAAATACCTCTAAAAGCAATAGTTCAGATATAAGAGATCTGACATTAAGATCCTATAGAGCTCAGATGTTAATGTGAAAATAATAGCTAATTTTCAATTTGATTGCAACAGCATCTCAAAAAGTTCGAACAAAGTGAACAAAAGGCTCAAAAAGTATATATAATCAAGAATGAGTTAGTGCTCACTGAGCAAGACGTGAGGAGAGCCTTCAGGAAAGTAAACACCAGGAAAGCAGCAGGACCAGATGGCATCTCAGACCAACTAGCACCAATGTTCACAGAGGTATTCAACCTCTCCTTATCTCAGTCGGTGATCCCTACATGCTTTAAAGAGTCCATCCTTGTTCCTGTTCCAAAGAAATCCCACCCTGTTTCCCTCAGTGATTTTCGCCCTGTAGCCCTCACCTCAGTAGTGATGAAGTGCTTTGAGCAGCTGGTCAAGGACTTCATAATTTCTTCACTACCGAGCACACTTGACCCACTACAGTTCGCTTACCGTCTAAATTGTTCACCTGATGATGCCATCTCTCACCTACTTCACACATCACTCACTCATCTGGACACTGGGAGATGTAATTATGTTAAAATGATCTTCATCAACTACAGCTCAGCATTTAATACCATAATTCCCTCCACACTCACTACCAAGCTGGAGCACCTGGGACTCAGCCCATCTCTGTGTAAGTGGATCTCTAACTTCCTAACTGGCAGATCACAGACAGTAAGGATGGGTGGACAGGTCTCAGCCTCCCTCATTCTCATCACCGGAGCCCCCCAGGGTTGTGTTCTGAGCCCTCTGCTGTACTCTTTCTACACATATGACTCTGTGGCCACTTCCAGCTCCACCATCATCATTAAGTTTGTTGACAACACCATCATGGTGGGCCTGATCTCTGACAACGACAAGTCGGCCTACCTGAAGATTAGGAACCTGAAGAACTTGTGTCAGAGGAACAACCTCCTTCTAAATGTCAGCAAGACAAAGAAGTTGATAGTGGACTGCAGCACTCAACAGAAAAAGGAACTATCAGACCCCTGTAATCAACAAGAGCCCAGTGGAGAGAGTGAACACTTTCAAATACCTCGGTGTTCACATCACACAAGATCTATCTTGCTCCTGTTACATCAACACTGTGGTGAAAAAGGCCTGTCAGTGCCTCTACCACCTCAGGTGCTTGAGAGTCTTCAGGGCGCCCTACAATGTGCTCAGAAACTTTTACTCCTGCACCATAGAGAGCATCCTGACGGGAAATATTTCAACCTGGTTTGGGAACAGCACCATGCAGGACAGATGAGCCCTACAGAGGGTGGTGCAATCAGCTGAGCGCATCATCCGCACCAAGCTCACTGACCTGCACTTAGTTTACCACAAGCAGTGCTGTTCCAAGGCCAAGAAGATTGTGAAGGACCTCAGCAATAGATTATTCTCTCTGCTGTCGTCAGGAAAGCGTTTCCGCTCCCTGAAGGCCAACACTGAGAGACTGAGGAAGACCTTCTTCTCTCAGGCAATACAGTCTCTCAACCACAATTAGGACTAAAAAACAACTCTGTACACACCTGTAAACTCATGCACAGCCGCACATACCCCGGACAGTCACAGACATTGCACATTCATTAACATTCATGCATGTTTGCATTTTTGCACATCACACATACTTGCACATATACTTTGCACAACCCCTGGACATTCCCTTATTTCCATTTTATATTTTGTTCTATTACTTCCTTTTACAGTTTTTTTATTATATACAGTGGGGCAAAAAAGTATTTAGTCAGCCACCAATTGTGTAAGTTCTCCCACTTAAAAAGATCAGAGAGGCCTGTAATTTTCATCATAGGTATACCTCAACTATGAGAGACAAAATGAGGAAAAAAAATCCAGAAAATCACATTGTCTGATTTTTAAAGAATTTATTTGCAAATTATGGAGGAAAATAAGTATTTGGTCACCTACAAACAAGTAAGATTTCTGGCTTTCACAGACCTGTAACTTCTTTAAGAGGCTCCTCGGTCCTCCACTCGTTACCTGTATTAATGGCACCTGTGTGAACTCGTTATCAGTATAAAAGACACCTGTCCACAACCTCAAACAGTCACGCTCCAAACTCCACTATGGCCAAGACCAAAGAGCTGTCAAAGGACACCAGAAATAAAATTGTAGACCTTCACCAGGCTGGGAAGACTGAATCTGCAATAGGTAAGCAGCTTGGTGTGAAGAAATCAACTGTGGGAGCAATTATTAGAAAATGGAAGACATACAAGACCACTGATAATCTCCCTCGATCTGGGGCTCCACGCAAGATCTCACCCCGTGGGGTCAAAATGATCACAAGAACGGTGAGCAAAAATCCCAGAACCACACGGAGGGACCTAGTGAATGACCTGCAGAGAGCTGGGACCAAAGTAACAAAGGCTACCATCAGTAACACACTACGCCGCCAGGGACTCAAATCCTGCAGTGCCAGACGTGTCCCCCTGCTGAAGCCAGGACACGTCCAGGCCCGTCTGCGGTTTGCTAGAGAGCATTTGGATGATCCAGAAGAGGATTGGGAGAACATCATATGGTCAGATGAAACCAAAATAGAACTTTTTGGTAGAAACTCAACTTGTCGTGTTTGGAGGGGAAAGAATGCTGAGTTGGATCCAAAGAACACCATACCTACTGTAAAGCATGGGGGTGGAAACATCATGCTTTGGGGCTGTTTTTCTGCAAGGGGACCAGGACGACTGATCCGTGTAAAGGAAAGAATGAATGGGGCCATGTATCGTAAGATTTTGAGTGAAAACCTCCTTCCATCAGCAAGGGCATTGAAAATGAGACGTGGCTGGGTCTTTCAGCATGACAATGATCCCAAACACACCGCCCGGGCAACGAAGGAGTGGCTTCGTAAGAAGCATTTCAAGGTCCTGGAGTGGCCTAGCCAGTCTCCAGATCTCAACCCCATAGAAAATCTCTGGAGGGAGTTGAAAGTCCGTGTTGCCCAG
>SSNP01000149.1:708223-755739 GCA_006937955.1 Pachypanchax playfairii | reverse complement strand
GGTTTTCTATATTTATCTCAGTTTTGTTAGTACTCTTGAGGTTATGGGCAGTCGCCTAAGCATTTCACTGCATACCATACTATGTATGACTCTGTATGTGACAAATAAAATTTGAATTTGACTTTTGAGCAGCACGAATCCTGGATCAGACAAGAATGAGACAACATCCATTTCTTCAAACTCCTGAACTAATATTTTCTTTGAAATGGTAAAATATCTCAGTTTCAACAACAGCAATGTTGTTCTTGTTCTCTGGTGAACAAAAAATTGATTAATGAATTATTGAATTATTATTATTTGGCTGCATTTTACACTGAATTTTAACAATTTTGGAATTGGGGTTTTATTTGTTGGTTTCTTTAAAGTACATTTAGTGATAAATTATTCTTGCTTACTGTCATGTCATTGTTTATCTTGGTTTACATTATATGATTAAAGAGATTACCACATTTTTTCAACTTTGTTTTTCAGATAAGTTAAAATATTTGTTATGAATTTTCTTACTTGATTGATAAATCTTCCTTCATCTAAACATATCAACTGTAACGATTCTTTTTTTCAATGGTCTTGGTTAAGCTTATTTTCAATAAAGTTTGCAGGCCCAAACAAGATGCTTTTATTATGAAATCCCCCCCTCATAGTCTCACATTTTACAACTCTACCCTTCTCAATAAGATAGCAACATTTCTGTGTGAGTCTTGTCAAAGAAATTATTCATAGTTTTCAATCAGCAATTCAGCAGCGTTTAACAGTAATTGAATTTTGATATGAGAGCAATTATTCATCATTTAAGGTTATTTGCATTCATTTGAAATATTAATGGGTTCTTTTGGGTTTAGAAAGAAGATGAGTATTTGGTCACAGAGGAGCTCCACTGATATTACCCAGCATCCTCCTCTGCTGGTGCAGGTATAGAGGGATATTGCAGATTGTCCCTCCTTGATAGAAATTGTGCAGAATAGGACAATATTATGAGAACTTGCAGAGAAGAGCTTGTTTCTTTAAAGTGCCTGAAATTAGAATTACAAAATAATTTTCTAAATTACTGTGTTGTTGATTATTTTGTCTGTATTTCCACCAAAACAGAACCCTTTTGCTGTTTTGGCAATGTTTCACCAGGTTCAGATTTCTTTTAACCAGACTGTGATGTGTTTTTTTCTCTTCAAATGTTCAAATATAAACAAGTTTTTTTTTTTATTCAGACAGATTGCAGGTTATGTTAGACTAAACCAAAATATAAATTTTCCAGATAACAGCTGGTTTTACACAGTCGTCATCTCATCCTCCTTTTACTTGTTTTTTCCTCAACATGATAAACAGATTGTGAATGAGTGAGATGTGGACATATGGTAGTTTTGCTATGACAATTTATTTAAAGTGACAATTAACGTAGCGTAAAATTCCTATCTGTCTGAGAAAAATCTATTTTGTGTCGAAGATTTAATTTGTTGTAAAACTCTGGTATCAGTAGATATTTTGCAACACTTAATTATATTGTTTGACAGTTTTATTTACAGATGTGGATCACGTCGATTATCACAGCTTGTGAAAAACTTTTTTAAGTCTTGTGAAAATCTAATGAGTTTGCTTTCAGTTTCTTAAGTTAGTGTGAGAAATAGTGCAGCTCAATTCTTCCCTTTTAAAATATTATCATGGATATGTGCTGCTGTTATGTGTACTGGTTTATTTTCTCTTAGGTCTATGGGGCATTAATTTTATGTGATGCCTCCTTTGATTTTCTTTTCGTTCTCTTTCGGAGAATTTACTCACAAATTATTATCCCAGCATTGAGACTACATGTACACTTTGCTGTGGAGAACATTGTGTTTAATCTCCTGACTTTTGTTTCTCAAGAGGGCTTCTGGAGCTGACTCCAGAGACAGGACCGTTATTGCACTTTTCTTTTGTTCTGACAGCTGGCTAATTTCTAAATTCTCTTAATACTGTCTTGGTTTTAGCTTTAGCCTCATCCTCCATGGGAGATGTAGCACCTTAAGTTTTCTGGTCTCTATCTTGTTGCCAAGTACCCTGCAGGCGGAATAATTAGTGCTGCACATTTTCAAGCAGAATTTAAGAAAGTACTTTTTTCACTTGGATCTAATTTGTATGCCATATCTATCTAGCTTAGTCATGAACTTTAATTTTAGGTATACTGTTCCAGTATTCAGCTTGGTACCTATTCCCTGACGGTGGGAATGATTCCTCTGGATTTTTTTTCAGTTTAGAGAAGTCCTGTTCAAGTCAAAAAGTTGGTAGAATCACTGTCAACTCTGTATAATTATCCTTTTTTCAGTTCCCTTAAAGCACCACATCATGGAACCATTCTGTGGTGTTACATTTCTCCCCCAAATAGAGTGTAATGAGATTTTGGGGCTGGATACATGGCACCTTAACAGGACAATGACAGCTGTGAGGGAGTCGAGGTAAGAAGAAAATGACCTTTGTACAAGAGAGGGTTTCAGGCTGGAGAAGCTGGCTTTTCAATTCAGCTCTCAAAGTCCCTTGATTACTTTGACAACCTGTTCAGAAATTCAGGAGGAGGATGGCTAGCTCATAAAATTTGCAGAACATGATTGACTTTAGGATTTTTTTGTAAAGGCCTTCAGAGTATGTGCTGTGTGTGAGAAAGTTTGTGCCTTTTTCCTCAAATGGTTTCTTATTAAATGTGAGAGAAGGCGCAGACTTATCTACTCTTTCTTGTTGGACTTCTCTCACATTAAATAGACATTTTCTATCAAATACATTTGTCATTATGGTTATGCTTGATTTTCAGCTGTCTTGTATATTTCTCTACAGGTATGAAAACTCAGTTGAACCAATTAGGTTTAGTGATGAACTTACTATAAGCATCAGCATGTTTAGTGTTATTTTAATTCACTAGAAACCAACAGAAAAAGATTGAATGTAATTTTAAGATAACTGAATGACCATCTTTATTTTGCAGTTTTTTCTCCTCAAACCTTTTGATCTTTAGTTTATATAAAACCGCTTTGATAGAGGTGATCACACTTTGGAATGATCAGTTACCAGCACCTTGCTGGTACCTAATCTGAGTAACAAGAGTGGAATTAATTTCCCTTCTTATTTATTTTAACTTGGTTTTTAATAATAAGATGATTTGTTAAAAATATTCACTGATATGTAAAACCTTTAAACATTGAAAGGAGGTGTCCTTTCTTGTTTTTGTGACCATATGCTGTAAACCAAGAACATCCACCAAAAGACACCCTGCTGACTTCAATATGCAGATCAGGGGCTGAACTGGTTTGCCCTCCTTTAACTTTTCAGTTTTAATGCATCACCTTGAAATCCACAGGGCATCTTTCCAGGAGTCCCTTTGTCTATGAATGCTAATGGGATCTCACTATGTTAATAATAAATAGCTGCTGATAAAATAATAAATTTCTAATGTCCCTCTCAGACCTTTTTCTCTACCTCAGATTAGTTTATCAAGGCATTGCCACCCCCAAACACTTTGGGCTTAATTATTTAAAAAGCCTTAAAAATTCATACCCTCTTTTTTGGGGAGATGCAAACACCATCGTTCAGCCTGAGAAAACTGAGGAAAAAGTGATGCAGGTGAATTAAATATTCAGCAGCGCGCAGGCATTTCAATTATTTTTCAGATGCATAAATTTGAAAAAACACATGCTGGGTGAAATGAGCATTTTAAAGCAGAATAATTTCTACAGCAATATATTACAGCATTGTCAATTATTTAGACCTAAACCTCAGTGCTGAGACTTTACAAATTTACATTGAGGAATTTTGAATAATATTACTTGGCAGTCATTTGTGTTTTTACACCCTGAAGTCATGCAGTTAAATATAAAAAAGAAGGAAAGGTTAATGTTCCCAAACATTAAAAACTGACCAGTGGGAGCTAATCTTATCCATTTTTTTAACTGATTTTTTTCAGATGGTCACCTCATTCCTTTTTCATCAATGTTTAATAACCAACAAAACACTGAAAATGATGTTTCCATTTTCAACAGTAATTTCAGCATTCCTCTGTGGCTCCTATTCATGATATCACTCTATCACAACACAGATGCATTGGTTTTCTGGATGTTATTGTGCTGTATTATTCAGAGGCAGAACTAACAGAAAATCATCTTTCTGTTTTATATTCCAGATTCTCTTCTCAGGACTATCAATATTTCTACCATGGGATGGATTTCATCACTGCAAATTCCTCCGATCTAATCAGATGGGGCATTTAATAAGGCACTTGCTATTTTAAGGGGTGAGTGCATGGGGGTTAGTCTTTTTTTGGTTAAGAGGTTGCAGATTAAAAAAAGTTTAGAACTCTTTTAATTGAAAAGAACAGAGCGGGTGATATGAGTTAAATGATGGGCTTGGAGACATTTCTGAGTCTCAAATTAATTTAAATTGCTACATGACATGCCCAGAGGTTCTGGGTCAGTTTTTTTTCTTCTTCTTCCTTTTTCTCCACCTCTGTTCCTGTTTCGCCTAATATTTAAATAATGATTTAATAAAAGTGAGAGGATCAAAAGACATCCTGCTAAAAGTAACTTTTAAAAATATATTTGTCAGAAAGATAACAAAGAACCACATTCTAGCATCTCAACTAAAACAAAAAGAGCTATACTGGAAATGTCTTTGTCTCCTGTTATTGTTAAAAATTGAGATTTCAAAATCTTTTGGTCTTTTAAAGGGACTATAAGTAAATTTAACAACGAATAAATGTATAGAACTGTACAATTTCTACTTCATTCATGCTACAGCAATATCCTGCTCACTAGAAAGAGCCCAGACATTTTCACTGTGGTTGCCTCAATATGCCTGTAAATCACTTTATTAGTTATTAATAGAGCTTGTTCAGGTCAAACAGACATGGCTCTTTCCAGATGCGGCCTAATGCGTGACGACTTCATGCACGTCCACGCTCAGGCATTTGCTATCGCTAGAAAAGCTGCAGAGCCAGCGGTAACGTTTGAAGCATGGATTCTACCAAGAACAAGAAGAGAGCACACTCCAGTCCAGACCCAAACCAAGAAAAAGGAACCAAGAGTTTTTCCAGCACGATAAACAGGGCAACACTTGAGTTGGATCAACGTAGGCAAAGATCAGTTCGGCATTTGAGAAGTGGAAAATGCTGAGAAAATTTCTCGGTATGAGAAAAGACCCACATTTGGCATCATTTGTGCTAGAAAGGTAAGAAATATTACTAAATACAAGAGGGAAAAAGAGTTGTGTCAGGTTCTCTGAGCGAATATGCTGAGTGAGTCATCTTCTCAGGAAGAAGATCTTTGGTTGGAGGGGTGGAACACCTGCTCATTGAGCTGCACGGGCAGAGACGAGCTTCTTCAGAAGCGGACACTCATTTGGCGCCTGGTTGTTAGCCTGACAGGATCACACTCGACACTTCTGTGTCTTCTCCGAGCTCTGTGAAACCCGGCAGCGTCATCCGAACCTGTCTCTCCGCTTGCCTCTGCCTGCCCATATTGTCCTGAGTATGATCATTCTTAAAAATAAAACCAGTTTCTTACAACTTTGAAATCTGAGTCTGAGCCTGAATTCTATATGTGGGTTAAACGCTTATGAAGAGTGGATGCTTTTAAAGCAGGGGTTTCAACCTACTACCCATAGTAGGAACACTTTTTAAGTGGCCTGGCGTGCTCACAGCGGATTTGGTTTAAATATCATACATCACATTTATTACCTCAGTCGAAGTCAATCCTGCAAATCTGTAAGTTGTCGGGATTGACTCAGCTGTGAGTGTACGTACAACATGCGTGCCTCATGTACGAGCTTACCATTAAGGCTGCTGTTACGCGTTTGGCCTGACGGGGCAATCACGAGCCCCGTGGGAGGCACATACAAACTGTTGTAATTCCTACACTGTTCACCAGATTTGGATGTAAATACTCTCAAATTAAAGCTGTCAGTCTGTAGTTATAGCACATAATGTTTGTTTCATTTCAAATCCATTGAGGTGATGTACACAACCAAAAATGTGTTGTTGTCCCATTATTTATGGACCTGACTGTAAATGTGCCCAGTAGAACAGTTCTAACCAGTAGTGCCAACTGTGCAATAAAATTAAGTTCAAAATATGTTGTCCTTGAAAAGGCATGTTAAAAACATAATAAACAAATACAGGATCAATTACCGTGTGTGCTTCTTGGACCACATACAGACAGCAATGATGTGGGGACAGTACATTCCTCATTTGTGTCTATGTTGAATATAACCCATAATGCAACATATGCGCAGATAAGTAAACTGGTCATGTGACACAGTACACTGAATGTCAAAGACAACTTAAATTAACCTCAAACATATAATTCTTATTTGAACTCTAACAAATGTTTCCTTTCCCTTACTGCTTTTAATAAATTTATTCTAAATGTTTTTGGTCCTATCAGCTCAAACACTTCTAAATTCTAACATTGGAACAAAATCCCACTAAAACATCTCTTGTGCTCAGTTAGATACAGAAATTGATTCACAATGTTTGGATGTGCTCAGTGGAAGGTAGTCACATACTCAGAATATAGTCACATGCTCAGATCTTGTACTTTTAGAATAGAACAAAAGGTAATTTATTTTGTTGATGTTTCATTTGTCCATTACAACATAAAGAACATTATTTTATTCTAAGCACAATATGAAAAAAATAATATACATTTAATGTAAAGGTTGATTTATTTGAAATGAGATTGGATCCAGGTGGATCAAAGTTGCCTAGCCAGCTGGCAACTTTTCTCAAAGACAGAACTAAAGGAATCCCATTGTATCAGATATGCAAGCTTTTGAACTTTCCACTGATGACAAGCTGAATGGTCTCCCTCTTTAGTCCAAAGAAAACAAGGTCCATGGTTTAAAAAAAAAAAAGAATTTTGAAGTTTATATTAACCTGACCAGTTTTCTATTCTAGCCGTTCTAGATCAGGAGCTTTGGCCCAGAGGAAACATCAGCATTGCCCTCACGTTCCCCTCAAGACCTTAACATACAACCACCAAGATGATAAACCACCGTAATCTTGCTATGGGTATTTTATGCATGTTTAACCATCATGAACCTATCAGATGTAATGAGGAGCCCATTGAATTCCTAATATGCACCTGATGACCTCGCCAAGACCCTGCGAAGACCCTACCCAGCCTGGTTGAATGTAGCAGGGAAAAACATTCTGTCTGACGTGTACCTTAAAAACATACTACAGACACAATACATGAACACAATATGAAATAAGAGCTGTGTACACAAATAATTACAGAAGCCTTCAAAAGAACCACAAAGACAAAATCATTATCATCACAAGATGAGAAGAAAGGGAAAAAAAACACCACAAAACTCCTATGAACATAACGCTGGACCCTGGAATACGGAGACATAAGTACAGTGAGGTTTAAGAGAAAAGAGAACAGAAATTACAGAAACGCAGACACAATGACAAACACACAGAAATATGTTTTAAACATTAAGTATACTGTGGCAATGATGAGCTGTGGGTGTTGTTACTGGGAATGTATCATACTAATCTCCACAAACCCTGGGGCCTTGCTCTCAGGCCCCTCAGCTTGGTGACAACAAACCTGCCTATCTGATTTATGGAAATACAGATACAGTTTTTATTACACCTCCTCATGACACACACACACACACACACACACACCCACACACACACACACACACACAAGTGTGTTTTGGTATCCTTATGGGGACCGTCCATTGACTTCCATTGATTTTAGTAACTAGATTTATACCTAACCCAAACCCTTTTCCTAACCTTAACCATTACTGATCTATAACTAACCCTAAGACTAACTAAAACTCTATTCACACCATACCTATAAACCTAACCCCTAACCCTAAAAAGGGGATTCCCCCCCATGGGGACCAGGCTTCGGTCCCCACAAGAACCCTCGGACCCCAGAAAGATAGTAAAAGTCTGGAAACGGGTCCCCAGGAGGTCAGAAATACAAACCCACACACACACACACACACACACACACACACACACACACACACACAAGTGTGTTTTGGTATCCTTATGGGGACCGTCCATTGACTTCCATTGATTTTAGTAACTAGATTTATACCTAACCCAAACCCTTTTCCTAACCTTAACCATTACTGATCTATAACTAACCCTAAGACTAACTAAAACTCTATTCACACCATACCTATAAACCTAACCCCTAACCCTAAAAAGGGGAGTCCCCCTCATGGGGACCAGGCTTCGGTCCCCACAAGAACCCTCGGACCCCAGAAAGATAGTAAAAGTCTGGAAACGGGTCCCCAGGAGGTCAGAAATACAAACCCACACACACACACACACACACACACACACACACACACACACACACACACACACACACACACCCCACACACACACACACACACACACACACACACACACACACACAAGTGTGTTTTGGTATCCTTATGGGGACCGTCCATTGACTTCCATTGATTTTAGTAACTAGATTTATACCTAACCCAAACCCTTTTCCTAACCTTAACCATTACTGATCTATAACTAACCCTAAGACTAACTAAAACTCTATTCACACCATACCTATAAACCTAACCCCTAACCCTAAAAAGGGGATTCCCCCCCATGGGGACCAGGCTTCGGTCCCCACAAGAACCCTCGGACCCCAGAAAGATAGTAAAAGTCAGGAAACGGGTCCCCAGGAGGTCAGAAATACAAACCCACACACACACACACACACACACACACACACACACACACACACAGAGACTTGCCTCCCTGTTCAGTTGGAAGGACAAAAGAGGGTCAAACACTGGGAGAAATGTGTCAGCTCTGCAACAAAAATGTAGATTAGATCATTGTCTCACTTATGTTGTGATGACATTAATCTGTCTAGACAGTCACACTGTATAAATCAGAGTAATGTCTTCTGATACAAATAAAAATGAGTGTGTCTATTTACATTCTGTATATGTATGGAGTCAGAACACTGGGAGTTTGTTTTACTAGTAGTTTAGTGACACTTTTATGTTCACAGATCAAATTTAGTTTTTAGGAATGGGGCTTGAATTTGGTTCAGATTATCATTAGTTCACTTGGTTTAAGTGAAGTGACTTGATGTAAAGGGGCAAGAAAATATGTGTGTGCATTTGTGTTGTATTTTTGCACAAATAAATCCATCAGTCTATTTTATGTACCTTTTAGATCTTATTCAGCATCACATAAAGATAAACAATCATCCACATACGTATACGATCATTAGCCAATTTAGAGTCCCCATTTTACCCATAGATATGGTGCTGTAAAATGTGTTTGCCCCCTTTATAGATTTCGTCTTTTTTTTTTGAGGGGGGGGGTTCTCACACTTAAACATTGCATAGCGGACAAAGATAATCTGAAGGAATACAAAAGTTTTTAAGTTCTGATTGATTGATTGATTGGTTGGTTGGTTGGTTGGTTGATTGATTGATTGATTGATTGATTGATTGATTGATTGATTGATTGATTGATTGATTGATATGCACACTCTGTACATACTCTGTTTTCTATTTTGTTTTTGTCCTGTTAGAAATGCAATCTTGAGTATATTCTGTTGTTGTTTGAAGTTTTAATGTATTTGCCTTTTTTAAATTTATTGTCAATTTTGCTTTATTGGACTTGGAGGTTTGAGTGGGAGGTGTGCAAGCTCGGTGGGGGTGGGGCGGGGTGTGGTTGCAAAGGGGCACTCTCGGTTTGTGTACCAAATAACTGATTTCGGCACTGATTTCGTGATCTGGTTTAGGCCGTGGCAAACGGCACAAATAATCGTTGGCCCAAAAATTGTGAATATGTATGTATGTAAATGTTTTCTCTTACAATAAAAGTGTGCAGAGCTACAAAAATATGTCAACCATTGTTGCTTCAGGGTGTGAGACCCCCTCTGTGTTGACTACCTTCCCTCTCTTCACCATCTGAACACACTTCTAAAGCTCGAATTACATTCTGATATCACCACCTACACTCTCAGAAATAGGGTACAAGAAGGGTACAAATTCTTGTCGCTGGGGGTGTAACCTGTAGTCCAGGTCCATTTTTGTACCTTATGAAGTTTTTCCACTAAAACTGTAAAATGATTCCACATTTTGAAGTCTAAAACCAACATTCTGAAACATAATATTGAAAATGATGGATGAAACTTAATAAAATAGACATTAACCAGCCTTGGCCAGGGTTGCAGGTGCAGTTGAAATGGTACAAATTTGTACTTTATATCAATTTTAACCCTCAGAGGGACATTTTTGACCTTTTAAAGACCAATATTGTACTTTTGCGGGAACAATTTACCTATAGGTACAAAAATGTACTTGTCTCGTACCTCTATTTCTGAGAGTGTATGGGGGTTATAATTGTGGAATACTTAGACAAAAAAAACTGAGGTAGTTGTCTGCATGTTCACTATAATTAACATTTTTGTGCCTCTTTGTGCAAAGATAAGGCTGAAGTTTACCCAGTAAATGATAAAAAAGAGCCCTACACCTGCTGATTTGTCTATAAAATTTTAAAGCACCATCAGAAGTGACACTGAGACTCTTAATGAAGGAATAGTATTTAGAGGGGTACCATAAAACCAACAGAAAGCTTGGGATCCATTCGAAGCCCAGATACTGTGACTTCAGTATTTAAGTTTAAAAAAATTTAGATCCATCCAAGTCTTAATGTCTATCAGACAAGAGAGTAAGGGCTGAAGAGACTCCTTAAAGTCTAACCCTAAAGGGAGTTAGATCTAAATGTCATCTGCAAAAGTGGTGGGAGATATTGTGTTTTCACAGTAGAGAACCCAGGGAGAGCATGTACAAAATAAACAACAGGGGACCAAGAATGGACCCTTCAGAGACCTCACATGTTAGAGGAGCACAAGAGGGATTTGGTGAACCATTAGTGAAGAGTGATTTACTGAAGACAGGAAACCTCACTCAGAACAGGGAGATTGGGAGCCACTCTGTAGCTAGGCCTTGTGGGAAGCAATTGGTGATTGAGCCTTGGCTCCTAGGGCTCGGCCTGGCTCAGCCCAAAAAGACTAAAGGAAGCTGCTTCCAAAAGGTCTTGAGATCATCTTCTGTGAGGAAAATCAAGGTTGGGTGCAATGGACATTGGTCAGCAAGCAAAGTTGGTGGCCTGGGCATGCTGATCCTCCACATCATAAACTGGTTTTAGGAACATGAAATATATGAGCTTGCTGGTGGAAAAGGAGCTTGATATAATGTAGTTGTTTGTTTTTTTTTGTTTGTATTAGAGAGGATTTTTTGACTGAGGCCTTTACTTCCAGCGTCAGTGAGCTTCTGGAGGAACTGCCAAAAATTTCCATTCTCCTGAATATTGTGGAAAGCCTTCCCAGAAGTTGTTAAAGCAGTGAAGGCTAGAACAGCTCAATGTTAAACCCGACAGATTGAGAATGGGATGTTAGTAAAGTTCATTAGTGTGTAAAAGTAGACATCTCAATGCATATAACCGTCAACCACTGTATCTGCAATAAAAAGAAATCAAGAGGTAGACTGTGAGGGCAAAGAGTTCATTATCAAGTACTTAAATGTAATCCTCATTATGAGTAATATTCTCTTTCATTGGAACAAAGGAGGAAATAAAGAAGTCAAGTAATTGATGAAGAAATAAAAACTAAACAATGGAAGCAGGTTGAAATGGTCTTTGCTTTTCCACTGTTCTACATAAATCCACTGTTTCCTTGGAGACACCTCTTCCAGCATAAACAAAATAAAATGTGAGAGCCTCACTCACTTCTTTTTTCTATTTTTCTTCTATTTGTCAATCTCTCCTACTTCTTTTTTATGCTGTTATCATAGATTCCATGCTTTCTTAAATTTTTGCTTCTATTTCTTTCATCCTCTTTCCATTTTCTCCAGGGCATTCTCTTCAGTATCCTCCCATCCTCCTTCCCTCCCTCCTCTCATCTCATCCCCACCCCTCAGCGTTTAGTGATTAATGCGAGTTTTAATTGTCATTCTCACTTTTATGCTCATTATAGTGTATTATGCAGCAGTTAGGGTATTAAAGTTCAGTGAGAAATTTCATGCATACTGATGAGAATGCAAATGAGCCCAGTGTGAACGAATACTATCGTTTGTGTTGTGTGTGTGATTATCCCCAGGAGTGAGCTGGAGTGTCATTATCACCCTTGTGGGCCATTTTAACTGAGCAGATAGAGTCCATCCAGAGAAATGATGGTAATTTGAAGCTTAACGCTTTGTTCATGCTAGAGTACCTGGATAGTGTTAAACATGCAATGCTCTGCAATGCAAGAAATTCTGAACAAGGGTTTTTCTCCTCAGATCCAATGAATTCATATGGGTGAATCATGTTCATGGAAATAGTGGGGACAGCTGGGGAGGATGGGCTGGGGACTGATCAGGAGGATGGTAATCAGGTGTGATAGATTAACCACACAGAGTCTGCTGAGGAGCAGAGGATATCTTGGCCCTCGAAAAATCACAGACAAGTGGCAGAAACTAAATTACACAAGGAACTAAAGATACAAAGAGCTTTTCTAGCTGCACCAGATACTGAATTGAACTAGCCTTTACTCTTCTCCTCATCTGCTCAGCAGTCAAGCACAACTACTGCAGAGTTGCAATAAATTTGCAAACAGCTTCAGATATTAAAACACCTTAATAAACTCTGTATGTATGCAACAAAACCATTATTTGTAGTAAAATAGTTTCATTTTTATGCATCGCTAAGTCTTGACTCCATCGTCGCCAAAACTCAAAATAGACCTGCTCACTCAATATACTACTGCATCATGATACACCAAAACAAAACCAACCTTCTAATAAAATGTAGCACCAGATACTCATGATACACTCAAGAGAAATGTCATCTTACATCTTTCTTTGTATTTTAAATGTTTTGCTTCAGTGTGCAGCTATAAAAACGGTTCTCCCTGATCAAAGGAATGTAAGTCCTTACAGCTCTAACCAAAACTGTATTTGATATAAGTTTGACTTTTGGAAAACTCTACAAAGCATTGGCATACATGTTCTCGTTATATGTATCAGGGTATGTCAGGGCTGGTTCTGGGCATAGGCAGACTAGGCAATTGCCTAGGGCGCCCTCTACCGGAGGGGGCGCCAAATCATTCATCTCATGTAAAGAGCAAAATAAGTAATAATTAAATATCTATCTATATCTATCTATCATCTCTACTGTTCATTTTAGTATAAACACATATTTTTTGCAATGTAATCCAGTTATTGAGTTATGTTGTTTCTGTTCTGGGCAGTAGGGGGCGCCAAAATCCTTTTTCGCCTAGGGCACCATGCAGCTCAGGGCCGGCCCTGGATATGGTCTCCAACACAAGCTCCTGGCAGTACGTAAATGATCCACTTCTAATTTCTGCATCTTCTCTCTAGTAGTTTACTTTTGATTACTATCCAGCTTGTGTACAACCTCTGATAAAACAGGAAATGTAGTCAAACCTGCCATAGTGGTTGTTTTTTGATGTTTTTTTACAGAACGTTTCTGTACTTACAATTGTCTGCCAATCCACCAGTTTACCTGTGTTTACTTTTACCTTTGTTTTCCATCCAATCTGACTTCGTAAATACGAAGGTCACGTGACTAAGAAAGGTCTATTGACTTATGTGATCAATGGAAAGAAACAATCTGGCAGTGAACATGAGTCCGGACAGAGTTTTTATGTGAATGGAAATAAGTGAGTGGCATTAAACCAGATTCACTTTGGGTGCTTTTGCAGATAAACTTAAGAAAGAGCAGTGAAAAAACAAGGAAAAGATAAGTCATTCATTATCTTTACCTTCTTGTCCCTGTTTAGGGTCATGGGGAGCTTACCTGATCAACCAGGCCCTCACGTCTTTGACAGATTACTTTACAAAGATGTGAGGGCCTGGAGCTGAACCGCTGTCTCTCAATTTCGAAGGCGGGCTTAGCCAGTTGAGAGAGAACCAATCACAGAAACCCGGAAGCGATGCAACATATGTGACGCTAAAGCGGATACACACAAGGCGGAACAAAAACAAAAGGTTTAGCGAGCGGAGCTGTAATGGCAGCTACAGAGCCATGGTTAATGGAGGAGGAAAGACGAATATTAATGACAGTTGTCGCTTTTGTGTCAAAAACTTGTGAATACGAAGTGTCATTGCACACTCGGTTCACGTATTTGACCGCCCCAAGCAAACACTGTGCAAACACAGAAGTAAACACTTCATCCACAGCCGAGTCCGCCATGTTGAATGTTGCTCTGGGTGGAAAACGCTAGTTCCATGTTTTCAGGATGACGCACAACAACGGTGATATGTAATTGGTCCGTCAAAAAATTTGACGCGGAAATGATCGGGTGCGGCTCTGGTGTCAGACCCTCCTGCATTTGAACATAATGCAGGAGTATCTGATTGGTCAGGCTAATGGGGAGCTAGTGCCTAACTTCAGTGATCATTAGGTGAGAGGTGGGGTTACACCCTGGACAGGTTGCCAGTCCATCACAAAACTAGTACAAAGACTAATTATAAATACATATAAGAATCTAGCAGAAAACAAGATTATGACTATAAGATAAAACCGGAAATGCTGTAACTGGTGGTGAGCTAAACCTGAAAATAACTAACAAGGAAAAGATCCATGAGAAAAATAAAGATTACCTGAAACAAAAAAAGAGGTTGACAACTAAGGAGAAAGATAAAATTAAAGATAATCTGAATACACAAATGGGGTAAGAATAAATCATAACTAGACATCATTGAAAGAGTGTGACATGGACAGAACAGAAAAATGACAGAGTGAAGAAATTACCACATGATGGAGACAAAAACACTAATGAAAGAGGTCCATAAAGATTGACAATATAAAAAGGAGGGCAGACTGGATATGAGCCAAATTCAGCTAATTGTCCTAATATTTAACCTGGGTCCTATAATTCTTACTATTGACCTTGTTAGTGGCAATTTTTGTTTTTTACTATTTTTACAGGGGGACTTGAGAACATTTTAGCAGGGCTTCAGAGTAGATTAAACATCCATGAGTCTACTCATTAGCACTGGAAGTATTTTTATTGGAAACAACCTCACCACAGACTGGTAAAGTTAGTTAGTGATAGTCTCAGCCAGGCCTCCTGTGCACATTTATTCCTTGTCACAAATCTTAGATGAGTAATTAATTTACCAATGTTTTTTTCTAGAAAACTCCTTGGGTGTGACCAGTGGTTTTTCCTCTGAAGAACAGCTCTGAATTTTTTATGGCTAAAACTAAAGTACTTACTTGTAAGAAAATCTTCTACTAATCTTTGATGTCCACTGAGAAGAAATCCACTGAGGACCCTATGCTCATCTCCTCCATTGTGAACAAGCAATACACACACACACATGCACACTGTGTGTGTGCCACTTGCACAAGTGTCTGTCCTCACTGTTGTTCTGCAAAGGTCTGAACCCCTCAGCAAAATAATCATGAGTACCGATTCAGAAACAACACCACCATCAGTCACCTCCTCTACATGGGTGACATCAAGCTTAGCTTAGCTGTATGTTAAGAGTAAGCTGGACATTGAGTCACTGATTCACACTCCCAGGATCAACAACACTGATATCAGAATGTAATTCGAGCTTTAGAAGTGTGTTCAGATGGTGAAGAGAGGGAAGGTACTCAACACAGAGGGGGTCTCACACCCTGAAGGAACAATGGTTGACATTGAGAATGATATTCCACAAGCAAAACGCAAGAAGAACAAAATCTTTTTATAGCCTTTGTGTTGAAATTTGGTGAGTGATGAGTGAAATAGCTTGTCACCCAAACCAAGTGGCAGTTTCATTCTTTTCTTTGACCAGAAAGGACCTCAGTAGCGTAGCACTTTAAATCTGGCATGGTGACAAAATGCAAATGAAAAAATTAAAATCCTTTTATCATAATGAATAGTTGAAATTTAAATTTATCACAGTAAAAGTAGAAGGCCCATCCAAGGAACCAGAAATTAGCACAAACTCATTTCCCAGACTGCACGTTACTCAGTCTGCCTCATGTCTCTCTGCTGCTGTCTTCTTTTCCCAGCCCACCCACTGTTTTGACCATGCTGAGTGAATGGGCTCAGCCATTATTGTCCTTCCTTTGTGCTGTCTGCAGGGTAAAATGAGACAACAGTCAAGAATTTCAACATGGGGCTAGAATCATTTACACAGCATGGAGCAAGTGTGCTGAAATGAGGTTGGTGATAATGCTGTCCAGCAGCAGCAGCAGGTGGTACTGTAAATGGAAGAGAAAACAACAGATAAAGCTATTAAGCTGACAAATAACGGTCTGTTTATGCTCAATAAAACTGTTTACAGTTGTTTCTGAATTTTTCCCTTGGTACATCAAGGGACATTTGAGACAACACCAAGGAACATTTTTTTGATTTAGAAACTTTTCTTTTTGTGCAACATTCTGCACTGAGGTCAAAAACCCAAAAGCAATCAAACATAAAACTCATTAAAAGCCCAACTTTTTCTAAAAATCACATCTTTGACCTAGTTGTTTTGCTTCTAAGATAAATTCTTAACACACACACACAGGTAAATATGCTGATGCTGTTTATCTATATTTAAAACAATGTATCATGGATGCATTTTATTAGCAGTATGTACCTGACACAAATTGCTATGTTTATAATACTCAGCACCTAATCCTTATTTGCTGTTTCTCTTTCTTGGATTTTACAACTTCTCACTTCAGCCTTTTTGTACAGTTATTTGACGTCTGGTGTATTTAATTTCCGGTGACTGAGTGAGATCCAGGCTGGTAATTATCACAATATTTTTGGGATTTTAGGTATTTTTCCAAAACGAAACAATACAAGAAGGTCAGGCCGGCCGAAGTGGAGATATTTCTCCAGTTGTTGCAGTAACTAACTTTTTCTACATATTCATGTCGATGAAGAGATCTTTATCCAGCAATTCTGGGTAATTTTTTTACTCCTTCACAAGTCATAAAATATAAAGGTTCAATGAAATTAGATAAAGTGCAACAATAATATCTTTATGTAGGGTAAAGAAAAACATATGTAAAAAGCAACCAACTTTAGAATCTTTAAATTTCTTGTTAATCTCTAAAGTGGTTTCCATGATAAACAGTTTTTCAGGCATTTCAAAGTTTTTCTTTGTACTTTGGCTCATTTTGAGTTTTTGTTCTTGTTTCAACAAGAACATTAAAGCATATTGTATAGTCAGTCAGTCAGCCAGTCATTATCTGTACTCCCTTATTCCTTTTTGGGGTCATAGGGAGTTTGTGTCTATCTCCATAGGTCATTGGGGGATTACACCTGGACAGATCACCAGTCCATCATATGGCCCAAATTGTACAATATGTTCTAAAAAATATTATACATATTTTTCAAGGAAATTGAACAAGTGGAAGAGAAAAGAAGTAATATTGGACCTAAAACTCCATTTACAAAAGAGCAAATAAAACAGAGAAATAACGCAGGACGCGAGAGATACATGTTGTTGTGATTAATTAAAAATATCTTTAAAGAATAATTTAAAATATATTTATTTTACATGATTTTTAGATAAAATCCAAATACTAAGTATCCTACTGGTAGCCTTCGGATGGCTCAGTACCGGTGAAGAAGCTCTCAATTTCAAAAAGGTTGGAGGTCCCTACCTTAGAGAATCCCAAGCTGAAACAATCACCAAATACATCTAAATGTTCTGGCTGCAAAGAATGGCAGGTGTCCAACTGACATCTTGTTGTATTTCAGAGGGCTTCGTGATTCAGAACCCCAGCACACATAGCTTACAATAGCTTATTTTTTGTTTTTGTGTTTGTGGACACATAGCACATCAAAATTTTGATTTTTTTTTTTTTAGTTTCTTAAATTATTTTTTAACTAATACCACTTAACGTTGTATCTTATTTGTGCAAAAAGATTACTTTGTGTCAAACTGTTTCAATTCTATGTATTTTTGCAACAAAAACATATTTTACACAAATTATATGTATTTGCAAAAGATTGCTCGAAACAAAGTCATTAGACACTATTCAAACTGTATTCTTGAGTTTTCTGACGTAGACAAAAATCCATTCTTTGAAAAATGGTCTTTTGATAGTCCTGAAATGCATGCGAATAAAAGATTTTGAAGGGCCAATTAGAAAGCCACATAATGTTGCTCAAGCACACTTGATTATGTCACAACCTTGATATGAAACAATATATACATATATATATTGTAAATTTTTGCACAAAAATATTGTGTATTTTTCCTCTCTGTGATATTTGCTCCTTGAAAGTCAAATTAATATGATAAAATAAGTTATAAGAAACTTTTTTGAGCTGGCAGCAACGGACTTCTATATCTCTTATGACGCTCTCGAAACGCTTCACATTCCAGTGGACCGTAAATGTCACAGGGGCGGTGCTGCGTTCACTGCCCCTCCCCCCCAAAACCACGAGGCTACAATGTTGACAGGGCGGTAACCGCCCACAGACATCCTGCATTCATTCTGCCTGCTTCAGCTCGCTGCCAGACAAAGCCTGGTCTCTTTACCTACAGGTAAAATGACCGTCAGGACGTCAGTACTTGTTAAATCTAAACATTTTTCAAAGCTTTTTAACTCTGGTGCCTTGGCGTGGCTCACAGGATTTGCGGGCGTGAGGGAATTTCGCCTTACACTTCGTTTTCACTTCGTGGCCAACCGAACAAACTCCGCCTTCGCTCAATTTGTCAACAAAGGGGTTTGACAAGCTGTAGAAGCCCTGCCCCCATGTTCCCATAAAAGGATAATTTGGCCATACACGGCCAACAATCAAACCGTGGGTAACCTTTTCTCTTCCCCATCCATTTCATATGGTGCGTTGACTTCCTCCGTCGCTGTTTAAGCGGAGCTATGATGGCGGAGCGCGTACAGCAGCCCCCAGCCAAGCGACTCTGCTGTAGACCGGGCTTCGGAGCAACATGTAGACAAGGCCAGCGGTCCGCGGGATCTCCGTGCGGCGGCTCGGCTGCCACCCAGGGCGAATCGAGCCGAACCCAGAGTCCGGAGTCTCTGCTGGACATCGCGGCGAGGAAAGTCGCGGAAAAGTGGCCGTTTCAAAGAGTAGAGGAGCGTTTCGAGCGGATCCCGGAGCCCGTTCAGAGACGGATCGTGTACTGGTCTTTCCCGAGGAGCGAACGTGAAATCTGCATGTACTCGTCGTTCAACACTGGCGGAGACGAGATCGGAAGTAGCGGGGAAAGCGGCGACGAGACGCGCCTGCCGTTCCGACGCGGCATCGCTCTGTTGGAAAGTGGCTGCGTGGACCATGTACTGCAAGTCGGTAAGTGATGTGGTGAGACCGGGTTTAATGAAAAAAAAAACACCCGAAGAAACATCTACATTCCTCTTATTACTAATAACGTGTGCGTGAATACCCTGAACAACACAAGCAGATGAAGTGACAACAAAGGGAGACAGAGCTGAGTCCACAATGGGGCTTTAAATCTACTGAGCGCATGAATGAGAATGTGGGGCATTTAAATCCTGTTTAGATTGGGGCCAGAGGGAATGAGAGAAAAACAAAAAACCTCAAAAAGCTTTTATAGAGAATCAAGGTGTGGTCCAAATACTTCTTTTTAGCCAGACTTAATTTGGAAAGTTTGTCAAAATCAAAATAAATAACTACATTTTACTGTCTGCTGCTTGCGTCCGACGCAGAACCTCTACGTAACATACAATGAAGGCATTTATGGGAATTCACGCTTATATTGGGTTAACATGTAACATTTCCATCTACATGTTAAACCACAGAACACAGTCTGACCTGTAAAATCCCTTTTTAGACAATTACATAAAACGGTTGAGTAATAGGGGAAGTGCACAGGGTGGGTCTCAACTGACACACATTACATTTGAATGAGTTGTTCTGTGTGTGGCACAGTTGATGTCTGTTCAGTGATAATTAAAAATGCATTGTGGCTTTTGTCAGCACACGTGGAGCTGATATACTGCGCTGCAGTGGAAACTGAGTGTTGTGCAAGTTCACAGCTCAGTTCATCAGATTCATACTGAATTCAAGTTCCTAGTTCAGGATGTAAACCTCCTGAACTAAATCCACAGCTCTAAAATAAATGAACTCTGCTTCATTTATCAACATTGTTGTTTATGATTAACATTAAAATATAATAATAATATACTGACAAGAACCAGGTCAGATTCTGGTGTGGAGGAAAGTTTGACTAAGAATTAGTCATTTTTCATTCTGTTTGCTTTTCTAATGATGTTTCCTTAAAAAATGCGTATGACATTCATGTCTTTTCACATGTGATCTCACGGGTTACATTCAACCGCAGGAAAATGTTTTAAAATCCACCCGGAAATACTTGCAACATGTTAATTTCGCATGTGATCTCCACATGGCAATGTTTTTGCTGACCGATACAGTATCTAAATGTAATCATGCCTGGTAAAGCTCTTCTTGCTTGCATCTTTTTTTAGTTGTTTGTTTTTTTTTTGTTGATAGCAAATAAACAACACTATGAAAAAAAATCCGTGATCAGGGAGGTACATTTTAAGTCCTTTTCAATGACTAGAAAAGTCAGTATCAACAGGTGCCCCAACAGCAGACCTGCTGAACATGTGCATGCACCTTAGGTGTGTAAGGTGTGTGCATGTGTTTAGCGTGCTCAGCAACCTTTAACCTGCTCTTGTGAGAGATACTGCATTGTGTTCTAGCACGATGTACCCAAATGGTTTGTCCTAAAAGTTTGTCACAGTTACTCACCGTCAAAGATAACAGCATTTATTAGCATTTATTATCCCACTTGGAGCCATGCTGGGTTCAAGTTCATCAGAAAAAAACAGACTCCTTAAGTTCAAAGTTCACCCAAAATATTAACACCGCTCTTGAATGCTGGAAACTGATAAGCACAAACTTCTGTACTAAAGAGAAGTCAAATAGGCAGCATTTTGTGTTATAAATTTAGATCTAGGGAAGTGACTGTAATGTTTATAGTTCTGAAGTAAGAGTCTTGTCTGTTCTAAATGGGAAAATGAGAACAAACCCTCAGGGTTATCGTAGGTCGGTTCATTCATGCCTCACTGATTGTTTGGAACGGGAACAAACATCTCTGTAAATGTGCTTGACAACTTCATGCTGTCAACAACACGAATCACTATGTGCTTAATGTGTCGTTTCCCATCTTAAAAGGGCAGCGGCTTGCTTTCAGATTATAATGACCAAGTATCAATTGTGTTGAGTTCTCTGTTGTGAGTTTGGCACTTTGTTCCCATTTTCATGTTCATTTGTGTCTTTCAGTCTTGCCTTTTCCTTCAAAAACAGCACAAACAAAAGCACCCTTCCTCTCTTTTATAAAGTGCAAGAGATTCATATGAAGCAAGTGTTTTGGGTTCAGCAAAAGATTCACTCCAGCTCACAGGCAGTATGTTTGTGCCTTTGTGCATATTTGTAATTGAAAAGAAGTGATAACGGAGAAGCAGAGCCCATGCTGAATTGAGGAGGTAGCTCACGGTAATGGAGACCGTCCTCAGTTTACAGGCTTTATCTTGACACGGTCAGCTGGGAAGCTTTGATTGTGTTACAGTCTGTCACCTGTGAGTTCACCAGATTTTAGACACCTTTACTCAGAGGGCTGTAATCCCATTACTCTGCATGCTTAATTTGAATTGTAATGCAATCTGAATGCTTGGATTTCTCTGTCACCTGTCCTGCCCCCTCCCAATCCTCTGATGCCTGAGCTTTATGTGGGCTTTAGATATAGTGTGTGTGGGGAAATAAAGATCTGGGCTCAACCCTCATTCCTTAGAGGAATAATAGTAGTCCACATACATGCTGGGAGGGTTTCTTTGCTGATTGCTCTCCAGTCTGGAATTTGCTGGAAAAATAGAGCCAAGAAGTGATAAATAAAAGATGTAATCTCCCCACGTGTGGGCTGCACCGGAGGAGGGAGGTTTTCTCACAGCAGACTTTGAGGAAATGAACTGGCACACATGTGCTGCAGGTCCTTCACTCTGCAACAAATGTTCACTGTATATCAGTGCAGAGATGCTGTTAGGCAACAATACAGCTTCTCAAATGCAGACTGGAGTTTTTTTTTAATTCTCCATAGTTTTAATCACTGTATCCTGTTAATCTGAGAGCGCTGATGCCTAAATGTTACATTTTGGTAGAAAACATGTCAGTGATTTTTCTTCTTACTTAAACAAGCTTTCTTTTGTTTCTTTGATTTCATGTGAAAACAAAGTAGAAAAAAGTATTTAAATATATAACTGACCTTTTTAAAATTAAACATATACACAAAACATTTATTAAAGATGTGTGACTTTCGAGATGAAGATGCGCTAGAATCAGTGTGAAGTCATCAGAGCAGCAGGTTTCATGCTGAGAAGCAGCTGAGAACATAAACTTCTTTTGTTTAATTCAGTTTTGCACTCGGGGTCATGAAGCTGAAACACATGAGAAAACCTAAAAACCAGACTGTTTTGCAGTTATTTCTACGTATATCATGCTAAAAGTGTGACATGTTTGTTGTATTTTTTCTACAAATATCTAATTAGGTTTTGTCTTTTACCTTCATCCTACAACTGCATTTGCATTTTGTTTACCATTTTAAGTTATTACTGTTAATTAATGCTGAAATGGTAATCTGCAGAAAAACTTGTGGCTCTATTAGGGTTCCTTCTCAAGGAGGAACTCAGCATATGCAAAATGAATTGTTTGTCCCAAAGGAATATACTTTGCTAATTTGGGGTTCATGTGAGATAAAACGTGGTTGAAACAAGGGTTTCTCATTAGTTCAGGTTCAATAATCACCGAACAGATGTGGACACATTTGTTGGTACCTCCTCCTTGTAAGAATAAACTGAACTTATGAAAGCAGGAATACTTTCAGCCAAACAGTTACGTGTTTTATTCTTTTAGAAAGTAAGTTTGGATCTCCTTTCATGGAGCCCATGATTGTTTAAAATGGACCGACAGTGTGATCGCACCCTGAATTTCAGTCCTGCTGCATTACTGCAAATGTTGAGTATAAAACAGCTTGAATAAATTAATTTTACTGGATACCACAGGAGAAAATATTGGCTGAATTTTAGAGAAGCTCTTGTTGTGGTCAGTTTTAAAACCTACACTCACCGGCCACTTTATTAGGTACACCTGTCCAACTGCTTGTTAACACTTAATTTCTAATCAGCCAATCACATGGCGGCAACTCAGTGCATTTAGGCATGTACACATGGTCAAGACAATCTCCTGCAGTTCAAACCGAGCATCAGTATGGGGAAGAAAGGTGATTTGAGTGACTTTGAACGTGGCATGGTTGTTGGTGCCAGAATGGCTGGTCTGAGTATTTCAGAAACTGCTGATCTACTGGGATTTTCACGCACAACCATCTCTAGGGTTTACAGAGAATGGTCCGAAAAAGAAAAAATATCCAGTGAGCGGCAGTTCTGTGGGCGGAAATGCCTTGTTGATGCCAGAGGTCAGAGGAGAATGGCCAGACTGGTTCGAGCTGATAGAAAGGCAACAGTGACTCAAATAACCACTCGTTACAACCAAGGTAGGCAGAAGAGAATCTCTGAACGCACAGTACGTCGAACTTTGAGGCAGATGGGCTACAGCAGCAGAAGACCACGCCGGGTGCCACTCCTTTCAGCTAAGAACAGGAAACTGAGGCTACAATTTGCACAAGCTCATCGAAATTGGACAATAGAAGATTGGAAAAACGTTGCCTGGTCTGATGAGTCTCGATTTCTGCTGCGACATTTGGATGGTAGGGTCAGAATTTGGCGTCAACAACATGAAAGCATGGGTCCATCCTGCCTTGTATCAACGGTTCAGGCTGGTGGTGGTGGTGTAATGGTGTGGGGAATATTTTCTTGGCACTCTTTGGGCCCCTTGGTACCAATTGAGCATCGTTACAACGCCACAGCCTACCTGAGTATTGTTGCTGACCATGTCCATCCCTTTATGACCACAATGTACCCAACTTCTGATGGCTACTTTCAGCAGGATAATGCGTCATGTCATAAAGCTGGAATCATCTCGGACTGGTTTCTTGAACATGACAATGAGTTCATTGTACTCAAATGGCCTCCACAGTCACCAGATCTCAATCAAATAGAGCATCTTTGGGATGTGGTGGAACGGGAGATTCGCATCATGGATGTGCAGCCGACAAATCTGCGCCAACTGTGTGATGCCATCATGTCAATATGGACCAGACTCTCTGAGGAATGCTTCCAGCACCTTGTTGAATCTATGCCACCAAGAATTGAGGCAGTTCTGAAGGCAAAAGGGGGTCCAACCCGTTACTAGCATGGTGTACCTAATAAAGTGGCCGGTGAGTGTAGACTCGCTTCTAAAAGGTACCAGTGATCCATATGCTGCTTCTGCGTTGTAGCTGCTGAAGCTTCCACCATCAATACAACGTGTTTCAGTTCGGACACGAGTGTATAGCATGTGGACTTGATCTGAATTATAGCTTTGAGTTGGAAGTATAGGCTGCAGCGATTATATAGGCTCTGAACATGGTTATTTCAGGGGGAGGACTTTGGCGGTATAAACAGTATTATGCATACCTGCGTAGGAGAACATAGTTTCTATATGTGGAAAGAAAATATGGTGTGTAATGTGTTTGCTGCCTGTGTAACTCAGTTATTAGGCCAAGTTAAAGCTGCTTGCACTTTACAGGAGGTCAAGGTTATTCTCTTAGTGTCTCACACTGATCCCTGCTGATTCGCCTCCATCTGCTTCAAGTATACACGTTCAACGCTTGTTGAATTATTAGTGTTCTAAGTGTTCAATGCCTGTTTTTAATAGCGACTTAGAATAGTTATCAAATTGTATTTAGTTGTCTGGTTAGTTATGAATGAAAGTGGATTTGTGTAATTAGCCAATGAATCATTTTTTGTTGAATGTTGTGAAGAAAATATGTAAAAAAAAAAGGGATATTGTTGCTTTTTGTTTGTTTTATCAAACAGATAATTTTAAGTATATCTTAGTTACGATGATAAGAAAATTATATTTAGAGCTACTGGCCACCATTTTGGGGAATAGAGGAAAAAGTAAAATAAAATTGGCACAATAATAATAATAATTTTAATTAGACAGTGTTTTAAATAAAAATGGACTATAGGTTGTATGCTGTCACTTTTGTCCTTAGAAATTAATTTCTGACTATATACATGTGGAAAACATCACAAACTGTTTAAATTTGTTCTGATTGTTGGTTTTTTTTTTAACAGAAGTACAGAATCTGAGATTGTATTCTCAGATCTGTAACTTGTTTTGTTGCATTATGGACTCGAGATCTAATAGTCAGGGATGACTGTGGTCTGACATCACGTTCATCTCGCTTGTTTGTCATATTTCATCACTTTTTCATGTGACATCACAGAGACTTCTTTCTGGTCCCGTGCTTATAGATGTTGGGTTCATTGTGAGTTCCCTGACAGCAGCAGGGAAATCTCACTGGTGCTGTTCTGTAACTGCTGGAATGAAACCAGACCAGGATTCAGCCAAACACTGATTGTTCTGGCTCAGTGACCAGCCAATGAGGGCTAGTGTCTTAGGATAAATGTTTCT
The DNA here is from genome assembly GCA_006937955.1 of Pachypanchax playfairii. NCBI lineage: Eukaryota > Metazoa > Chordata > Actinopteri > Cyprinodontiformes > Aplocheilidae > Pachypanchax > Pachypanchax playfairii. Next base: position 730,213 of record SSNP01000149.1, on the reverse strand, counting down.
CTTTGTGTACTGGGGTGGAGGAAGTGCTCAGGTCTTCCATTGAAAGTATAGATTCAAAATTTAGTGAAACTTTGGTTAAATATAGAACTATCCAGCAGAGAAAGACAAACTCAACACTAAAGTTTCATCCTGCTTTAAAGTAGAAACATCCAGTCCTAGTTTTTAAAGGCCACTCACATCTGCATGTTTTTAGATGTTCATTTCCTTCAACTTACCTGATTTGAATCCAAGGTGGATAAATAGGCTTCTGCAGAATTCGAGGATATACTGAAGATGTAATTCAACCATTACTCCAGGTATCTTTGAGCTAGAAAATTATTAAATATGCTTGGTAATTAGATTAAATTGATTTTTCAGCTGAAGAAAAGAAGAAAAAACTGTTGCACATCACATTTAAGTACTAAGAGAATTTTGTAACAATACACAACAATGCTGAAGATGTTGCAGGGGCTTCCTTCTACTACTGGTTAATGCAGTGTTTCCCAGCCCTGTCCTTCAAGGCACACGGCCCTGCATGTTTTAGATGTGTCCCTGCTCCAACACAACTGATTCAAATGAGCTGATTATCTGACAACTTGTCTTTGACTTCTGAGTAAGCCTGTGAATTATCCATCAATTTAAATAATGTGTGCTGAAGTAGGGAAAACTCTAAAACGTACAGGGCAGTGTGTTCTGAGGACCAGGGCTGGGAAGTACAGGTCTAATGAACCAGAGAGACTTACCACTGAAAACCTCGCTGTCATGGTAAGGTCTTTTTTGTGTGACATTGTTTTTACATTGTCATAAAATTATATTTTGCATTTTTAGTATTTCAAAGTGAATGAAGGGATGAATCCCATTTTCTAGTCTTAATTCTAACACCTGGCCCTTATTTAGAAGTCAGAAATATCCCGCTATAAAATATAAAATGGCATGAAAGATTAAAAAATGTATTTTCTATTTTTTTTCAGCAGAGTGTTGGGGTTGTGCCCATAAATAACCTGGCGAATCTTAAAACACCTATTTTCTGTTCCTGGTACCTCAGGTGCCAAAAATTAAGTACCTGATTGGCACCTGATTAGCAGCACCTGTGAGCACGGACCTTCTCAGTTGGTATCTGCATCGAGTGTGTCATGTTTTACTGATGTGGATTAAACCTGTCAGCTGTTAAGACCCTATAATAACACAAGTTGTGGTTTAACAAAGAACCGTAACATTTGTGTAGAATTCATCAGATGATCGTCAGGAAAACCAGTTAGCTTTAAAAACACAATATCCTTTTTATTGTTAGTTGCTTTAGTGGTTTCCCATTCAAACTAAGTTAAAATAAGTAAGTTTTTTGTGACTAAAAATGTCAAAGGAAAATAAAAAGATGCTAAAAACATGTACAAGAGATGGGATTTTTAGAAATGCCTTGTGGTGGAAACCTTTAGCAGCTAAATGCTGAGACACTTTATTTTTTTCAGTTGTTTGATAAAAAGTTTGATAAAACAAAAAATAAAAACATAAATTATCTATAAATTAAGTTAATTATTGAATTGTAGGCTTGTATTAGCAGTAAGTCATTAAAAATAAGTGCAATACACTTGGATTACTGTAAACACTTGGAATAAAGGAACAACATTTAGCATATTTTTGCAAAGAAAATTAAATAACTACCTTTAACATTTCAATATGAACTCTTTATACACTCCCTGAAACTCAGATGAAGCTTCAAAAACTTTGTGTCCACTGATTACTACCTCTCATCTGCAAGTTTATGAAGAATCGATGAATTGGCGCTCACCTTTTGAATCATGCAAAGCTTTGAGAGTATGCCTCGCTCAGCCTTTTAGCTCGTAGGCCAGCGTTAATGGTGTGTGCAAAACACCCAGCTACGCTGCTGCTCTGCAAAATCAATTTTTATTGGAGCAGCATCAGCCGTGCGCTTTGAGACCAGCTATTGGCAAAAGCTGCCATTTTGAAAAATGGTTTTACACTACGGGGAGCTGCATAAAATTTGAAAATTAGAAAGAGACGCGGTGGTGGGTGTTGATCTGCTGTTTTGCATTGTTGTCGCTGCTGGCTGAAGTCTTGGAATGTTGTTCAGCTAATTTCCAGTTTGTTTCTGCTTCCATGTGGATGGAGGAGGCTCTTTCACTTTTTACTTTCATTATTTGGTTTTTCCTGTTTTTCTTCAGAATGCCAGAAGGACATTAAAAGATCTAGAAGAGCAAGAGCTTTAAAACTCTGAAAGTTGAATTTGAAAAATTACATCTGTGATTTACAGGTTTTAAAGTTATCCTTATAAAATAATTTGTGGATTAAGACGGTTGCTGTTATACACTTTTACCCTGCAGTAGAACTGGTGTGATTCTAAAGTGGTTCTTCCCACATCCACGTACTTCTCTCTGATCTGTATTCTTCTGCTGCATCTCTTCATCATTAACCTTCAGCTCATGGAGAAGGAGGAGAGGCGGCAGAGCAGAGCAGAGCAGCAGTTGGAGGAGGGGAGCAACTACAATTTTCTGACATCTGCCCTCGATTGGCTCAATAAATCCTGTTTTGTTCTTGTTGTTGTCCTCACAGCACCACCAAGCCCATCTATCTACACAATGCTGCGGTTAGTGCTTTATTAACAACCCAGCTGCTAATTAGTAGTGCAATTTATTCATGCAGCTTCATGATATGTCACAATATTTGGGGAAAATGCTGGCAGCATCATAACATTGAGGGTAACAACAACATGCTCAAATCTCCTCTTCTTTATTAGAATAACATTTAAGATATGACAATATGTTGATGTGTTCAATGTAAAAATTACAGTTATTTAAGTTGTTGTAGTCATATTTTGATCTACAAGAGCAGAGAAAAAGTTAAATTACAAAAAGAAAGTTAGAACTAATATATGTAATAAAAAACAAACGTTTGTGAAAAGAAGCTGACAAAATAGGTCAGCTGATATTTTCTGTTTACATTCAGTTAATCAAAAATAACAAACACTTACTAGTTTGAACAACCCATTCAGTTTTTGGACCTGAATATTTTGGGCTTTTGAACTGCCCAATGAACCAGTCCTGTTGACTAAAGCATCTCCAGGTGATTAACGTATGTATAATAAACAAATAAACAAGATCCTTCTATTAAAAGCTGAAAATCTTCAGAAAAATTAGCTTAAAAACTTCTTGTTGCCATTAGTTGCTGATGCCTGTTTCACAATCAGCAGGTTGTGTTACACACCTCTGCCTCTCAGAATGACCTGTGGTGTCTTGGCAATGTCTGGGGAGTTTTTAGTTAACTTCACACTGCAAGTCAAAGCCTGTTGCTTTCTGAGCCCCATGGGAACCAGGGGTCCCTGAGGGCTGGTCCCTTTAGAGAAAGGCCCCCTCAGAACGCCACAGTTCTGCAAACAGAGCAGTTGATGTGCTTTGAGTGTTTCAACCACAGGATTCTGTTTTTGTTTCTGATCTGCTTATTTCATAAAAAGGAAGCAAATGAGTATGTGGTGAATTATATAAACGGAAGAAAAGGACAAGATTTTTTTGTGTTTGAAGAACTTCCTTCTCCCCACCCTTCATCCCTGTTGCTTTTTAGAAGCTGTACATTTACCTAATAATGGGAACTTACATGTGTCACTGATTGGAGGCTGTCAGCTTCAGGCTAGAGCTCACTTGGTAAAATCTGACGAGCTCCTCTCTCTTTTTTGTATGTTAGATATATTTAATACTATGATGCATGTTTATTTCATCATTTTTGCATTTTTTTGGTGTGGTTCAGATGATAACACAGGCTCAGCAAAAACAAAAAAAACCTAATAATTAATTAGTTTTGTAATTATATGACCTTGGTTGTGTTTTGTGGCCTTTTGCTTTCAGATTTCAAATTTGGCAATAAATTAAACTTGTAGTGTCAGAAAGTGGTTTTAAATTTGATGTTGCAGTAACTCTTATATGGAAAAGAAACTGCTCGTGCTTGTGAGCTTCTCTTCTTAACATAGTATGTGGCGGAAATGACCTAGTATAGGTTTGAAAAACACGAACAAGACATGTCTCGTGGGAATCGACCATAATTTTAGCAAACTAGCTCCCACTTGGTGAACTGGGGCTACTATTTTTTTTACCTTAAATGGAGTAAAATACAAACTTCCCATGGATTCTCTTCCTACCTGCTGATCCAGTCTTGAATCTAATACCTGTAATGGACACTGACAACAGGCCTTCATTCAATATCAGGCTTGAACTGCACAAACAGAAGCTTTTAGATAAGTCTGAGCCTTTTCTACACAAATACGCTTTAAAGAAGAGTGTAAAACAGTGTACAATCAGTTCAAGCAGTGTAGTGACAGAAATGAGTTGAGAATACAAATCTAGTTCTGAGTGTATTTCCTAGTGAACCTGCTCTACCAGATAATGTTTCTGCCATCTGTTGTCAGTATATGTGCATGTGGTTGTTAAACCCAGGGAGAGAAATTTTCACAGTGTTTGCTTAGCCAAATTCACAAAGTGCTCAGACTGTTTGTCACATAATATAAACCCTCTGACTGCTGCCGTGGGATCTTTAGCAACTGGGGATCTCCTGTCCAGTTGCAGTTTATTATTCTCCTTCTTTGCATGCTCCACCTTAGCCCTTTTGTCTGTATCTGTAATAAAAAGCAAATGATCTTGTTCTCCTGGTCCAACCATTGCTGCGGGCCTCTACCCGTCCTTCATCCTGGCTCTAGAGTGCATCTGACTCAGACACGCAAGTGTTTCCGAGCTTCAGCATTGGAACATGTTGAAATAAAGACAAGTAAAACAAGGTTTTAAGGCTGTCCCTGAAACTATTTGATTGTATTACGTTAAAACAAGACCTACGGGCAAACTGTTGTTGGCACGTGAAAAGATTCCTCTAAACTTACGATTTCATGTTTTTTTTAAAGGCTCACTTACTTTTCTATTGGAAGCATTTATTATTATAGTGGCTGCTTTTAGATCAGAAAAACAATTTGGGTATTAGGACATTGGAATGGATTTTATAGTGTTTTCTAAAACTACTTGAATTAAAAAATATGCTATATTACTTTAATGATTTCCTGTTTAATTATTTCATCCAATGATGTGATAAACGTAGAAGAAAGTATAACAGATCAACACGTATACCTTCCTTTCAGACAATCCTGCTACCCAAGAAATAATACTGTTGCCGTAAACTTTTGCCTTTTTAAATCAATTTGCTATGATTTCAAAATTACCCTTCAATGTTCCTCATCATAGTTTTTAAAATATCCCTGGCATTACCATGAGATTTGTATTCAGAGGACTATACTAAATGGTAAATGGCATGCACTTGTATAGCGCTTTAATTATGACCCCCCCCAAAGCGCTTCACACTACAGTTTTTTTGTCATTCACCCATTCACACGGGAGAGAGTAGGGGCTAACACTCACACAACCCAATACGCAGATCGGGGGGCAACATGGGGTTCAGTGTCTTGCCCAAGGACACTTCGACATGTGGCGGTGGAAGCCGGGATCGATCCACCGACCTTCAAGTTGGAGGACAACCGCTCTAACCACTGAGCCACAGTCGCCCCACACCGACTTTATAAAAGAAACTGAAAGGCTCATCCAATTGGAAAAAATATTCTGCCAGAAACTGAAATGTTTGTAGCAAACATGCTGTCTGAGCTGAAATTTTAGACAAAAAATTTAGATGCCAGTTTATAGTTTATGCTTAAAGGGGCCATTTCACACAAATTTTCTCCCGATTTCCGACACTTTCCGCTGTCCGTTTTTTCTGACCAGCTAACACCTGAAGGACCATCTGACAAACACAAATTACATGCTGCAAACGGTCCCACCCTGCTGCAACGCGACTATCAAACCCCCGCTGTGACACGACCACTATCACAACAACCCGCACCCTCGCTCTGCTCTGACACTACCTGCTCCTGCACTGACACCACCCCCCACCCCCCACATGCTCCGACGCACCTCAACCACGGTTTCCCTAATTCTCCATGAATGTCTCCCTAATTCAAAGTTGTCCAGGTTGACATGTATGTGCTAGGCGTGGTCTCAACTGCGCAAGCTGATGAATACTAATGAGCAAAGTAGTTGTGATGGAACAATTACAGGCTTTTCTAACTCAGGAGAACTCGGGTTTTATCGCCACTTGCGTATAGTTTAAGAGATAAAAACTCAATGAGAAGTTATCGTGCCATTTTCACACCCATTATGAAGCCAAGAACACATGTGGAGCTACAATATTCAACAGAAACCTCAGAAAAAACGTTTTTAATGGAATGGCCTCTTTGAAGTTCAGTAAGATTATAGTATGATGCTTTTGAGTCCATGTTCTGCCACGAAACAATTTTTGTGTCCAAGTTTATTTTTAGTTAACTCAATATGTATTAATAATTTTTTTTTTCATTGCTGTAATTTAACATGAGTTTTATTTGAGGGCTAAAGGACCTAATCCAGTCCTTTCATTGTTGTTTTTGCTCTTTTTATTCAAAATAAGTTGAGTGATTTTATGTTAAAACATTTTTTTCCCCGATGTTCTTGTTTGTTGCACCATCTGTAAATTTCTCTTTAAGATATCCTTTCTAAAAAGGCCTTAGTCTGTTATGATTGATAAAAAGAAGCTGATAATTCTGCTCATTCAAACATGAGACAGGCTGAACTAGCCACAAAGCAGCTATCAGAAAATTTGTTGAATATATATAATGCAAACATATAATCTATTTTTAGATTTATATGACTGTGGTTTATGCATAAGATATTTAATACAATTTTACACTTGCCATTTTTATGATGCATTTTTATTTTAGCAGAAATATAAAATTCTGACAGGAATTGCATGCTGAACCGAAAGTACAACGGATGCAGTGGCTCAGCAGCAAATTTCTGCTTCAAATAACTAGAGAATTGTTGATTTGCCTGAATCACCATGACATTTTTTTAGATTAAATTGTTTTTGATTAGCCATTGGCACGTCAGTCTAGTCAGAATTAAATCCTAAATCTCCAAACTTAGCATGATAAGCATTAGTCTTCATAACCTCCATAAACCCACTTAAAAAAATCTAAACTATCCCTCAAGTTCTTTTACATTGTCTTTGTACACAGTTTCTAATAGACGTCTATGCTGCAAAGGTTTTAAAAGTCAGTCCACAGTTTCTTTATCATGTATCATAAATGCATATTCATGTTAAAATCAGTGGCAGGTAACTTTCAGCCTTTGCTAAAAATGAAACTTAAACATGGTTTTTGAAATAGGCTGATTTATTGATTGTTTTAGTCAGCTCGGAACCACTTCAGGGAGGATACAAGCTCTCACAAGCCCTGTAAGCCCATCCGGTTTGTCTCTGCACTAACGGGTATGACTGGCATGTGTCTACAGGTTGAGTCATTGTTTTTGTCTGTTAAATATGAATAATCTCAGTACATGTGATGGAAATAGGAAACAACTAACAGCTGCATCAACTGTGTGATTTAAACTGGGAGTGGCAGCAGAAATGAAATGTATCAGTTATTATGATGACTGAATATAATAGAGTAGAGCATTTTCGTGTAAAGATCCTCTCCAGTTCAGTAACTTAAAATTAATGACTGCCTTTGAGGAAATACTGACTTCTTTTAGCAGCTGGAGATGTTAAACACAGACTCTGTCTCTGGAGAGAGTGCAACCAGGAGTTAATGTGTTACGTCACGTGGCAGTTGAACAGGAAGACAAACTCCAGCTGGTAAATGAGATGTGTAGAGAAAAAGGGAAAGAGCAGGTATTCAGACAGATAATGTAAAATGAGGAACAACGACGTAACTGCCGATTGATAAAACGTAAAGACGTCTTCCAGTCCAGTCACATCGGCCCAGAAATGTTAAACAAGCAGTTTTGTTTGTTTAGCCCAAACAGAAATGAGGCTGAAGGTATGATCAGCTGCTATGATAAGATGAGACCTGCATCCTGTTCTGTTGTTGAGGAGCCCCCCAACACACCCTGCTGTGAAGCTGAACAAAAGCATTCTTTTCTCTTATGGAAGCATGCCGTTTTGGCACTGCACTGGCAGTTAAACAGACAAAAACAAGCCCAGCATGTTTTCACTTTATGTTTTTGACACGCACTTTAAGAGCATTTACACGCTCAGTTTCAATTAACTTCAGATCATGTATCACTGGAGGACACAAAGTCACAAACCACACCTTTTGTGATGTAATCTTTGCATTGTTTTTAGGTGCTACATGTTGAATGAACAAAAAACTTAGTGTTATAAATATGAATAAATATATATGATCACTATCTCTTGCGGGGATCTTAAGATTTTAAAGAACACCAAATATGAAAAATATAGAATATTCTTAATCTGAAAAGATGTAGACTATAGGAATTAGATGTTAAAGAGGGGAAAGGTAGTGAGCTAAAAAACTATTTTTTAACTTAAGGCTTTAAGGTTTTTTTTTTTTTTTTGAAAGTGTGAGTTCCATTATGTAAAATAAAGTAGATAAATCAACGAGTTCATAGTTCTGTGAGAGCAACCAGTTCTTCTGTTTTCTTAAAACTCAGATTGTGCTTGTAGAAATTGCTGGTCCACTTCCTGATTGTCTTCTTTTATTGCCATCTTTCCACTGTAAAAGCCAAAAATGATGTAAGAGTGGATCTCTGGCTGTCTGGTTTGCTGCTGTGGTTTCTCGAGCCATAGCGGTAGATGTCTATCTGTCAGTACAATAACAAACTGAACCAGAGCCAAAATCCTTACGTGTATTACATACAGTACTTGGCCAAATAAGCCAGATTCTGATGTCAAATGGCAGTCAGTTGGACGCATTCTGCTTCTTCATCACTAGATGTCACACTGTTCTTCATAAAGCCAGAGAAAATAAACTTTTGGAGTTTCCGATCACTATGTTTTTAAGACTTTAGTTCAAAGGTGCTCAATATCAGCTGCAAGTTGACTAGAACTTAAAATCTTTTTGTAGGTTTGTAACATTATATGCAAAGATACAAGGGGAACATTTTAAAATTAACACGTTCTTATTTATTCATTTTTTAACAGAGGTCCGTCTGCTGCTCTTTAAAGAGCCTCAACACATGGATGTTATTGGAACCTCACCAACATGCACACTGTCATGTACATACTATGTTTTTTATTTAGCTGCATCACAGTGTTTTTTATTTAAATGTCTAAAGATTTCACTACTGATCCCATGTTAATGTTGAAGGAGTGAGTTTTTTTTTACCAAGAACTTGAGGTTGTTTTTGTAAATCTAGATAGAAGCAAATTTCTCGCACAGTGTTTCCTTAAAACACGTGTTCAGAATCAGAATGAGATTTATTGTTGTTATACAAGTACAAGTACAATGAAATTTACTTTGTGTGTTTGTTTCCTTCAGCTCGTGGTTTAAGTTTTGGCCTTGTTGTCTGTTTTGAGTGTTTTATTATTGTGCATATACTCATTCGTTGAGATAGGAGGCACATCTCAGAAAACAGGTAACCATAACAAATATCAGTCAGTTTGGGGTTTGTACTGTTTATTGAATGGATAAGAAATTGAATAAACAAGCTTGTAGCTAAGAAGAGATCTGGCTTTTGCTGTGGCAGCAACAAGGCTGTGAAACCAGCTGCCTCCAGAGATTAAACAGGCTTCTTCCTTGTACGTTTTTAAATCCCTTCTTAAAACCCACCTGTTTTCTTTAGCTTTAAACAGTCCTTGAGATGATGCTTCAATATTTCTTTTCTTTAATTGTGTGTAATTTTGGCATGTGTCACGTTGCTTTTTAATGCTCTTTTTGACACTTTATTAGTGCTTATAATCGACAGCGCTCTGAAAAACATTGTTTAAAGCTTTACCAAAAAAATTGGACTGAACTGAATTGGATTGAATATTTTTTCAGATTTATATAAATAAAATCTGGCAGTTATTTCCTCAGGTATGTTTTTTTAGACTGAGCTTTTGGAGACTTTGGAGATGTTGAGGAGACAGCAAAGTTCTGAAACATCTGAAGTTGTTGCAGTCCAGTCCATTACAAACAGAGTAACATTCAGGTTAACCTTATATCCACTCAGAAACCAGCACTCCCAAACCCATTTGTTTCCACAGTGTTTGTACACTAAGCTCAGGTTGTTGCCCTTGCTGATGTGATCAGACACATGATGTGAATAATTTAAAAGACTCAGCTCCCTATTTGTTTCCTGTTTTATTCACTTCTCATACAGTGCTATAGAAGATGATAAAGACTCATCAAATCACCATCTTGTAGCGATCAAGGTTCCAGTGTGTTGTTTACTGCCAAACATGCAGCTTCATGTATTTTCAATCATGCAGAATGTCTTCTTCTTGTTATTTGCTTTGCTTTTGTCTAGAATGAACAAAGGGAACATACTAAATATTCTCTTTTTGTGAAAACTAAACAACAGTGACAACCAAAAGCAAAAAAAGCATGAAAAGAAAAAGTGAAGGTCCACTTGAAGAGCTAGTGTTTGATTTGTTTTTACTTCAGCAGCTTTATTAACATCATTCTACTTGTATTTTCTGAACAGTATTTGTTTAAGCACAACAAACATATTTGAAGCCAGAATGAAAAAATAAATATGCTTGGTGCAACATTGTATAAATAACAGGAAGGTTTAATGAGTCATTTTCTCATATACTATTTAAAGACTCATCAATTCTCAAATCACTGAGGTCTGTATTTAAAGAACAATTAAATCAACATATAATCAAACACTAAAAGCTTTTATTTGATTTCACAGCTTTATGAGACTCCCGAGCTCATTAGCAGTGGTGGCGCAGCTCTGTGAGGACCTCTGCCGAGACGCACTGTATCTCAGGAGTGGTAACAAATGCATTTGGAGAAGAGAAGCTCTGGGTTTTTCTGATTGTCCTTAGAGGCTAAACAAATGACTTTCACCAAGCACACAGGGAACAAACAGCACTCAAACAAATGCTTTTAAAATATACAGGGTAGTGCAAATCCTCTTCTGTCCCTTTAGAAGCATGTTCTCAACCCTCAGATGACTGTTATTTTCATCCAAGCAAAGGAACACTGACGTGAAACACACTGGTGAGATTGCAGCCTGGTCTGTGCATGGTCCTCTGGAGAAGCTGGTTTTATCTGAGACTTTATATTTATGAACTCTTGAGGCTCTTGTTTGAATTATTAAAACATCAGAGTATGAATCTATCATTAAAATGTAATGTCCACATATATGTACTCGCTCTGAAAAGCCAAAGAGGAAGTAGTTTCAAAAATAAACACTAGAATTATTCTGTCATATCCAGAGATTTGTTTATTATTACCAAAATATATCAAACCCTTATCGAAAAGACAAACATTTAGGGTGTTTTTCACACATGAAACAAGATTTTCTTAAGAATATTTGCTATTTTCACCTATGAGGACATTATGATTTTCCATATATGAAGTTTGTGTGAAACATGCACAAAACTTTCATTTCACACATGTAATATGTTAATTTCACAGTTTTATGTGATTTTCACATGCAACATCTTTGTGGTTTTGCTTTAAGGGGAATTTTCAAAATAAAAGCACTTATCAATGCTGTAACCTAATCTTAGATCACAATGCTATTTAAAGTTTATAGATTGATTTTGGAGATAGATCAAACAGAAGAAAATTGCAGTAATAAATGCAGGATGTAACCAGGGTGGGAATACAAATTACAGCATTTTGATGTGAGACAGATGAATATTACGTAAATGGAAATATGCAAATTAAGTGGTGGTATTGATATGAGAGTGAAATGATAATGTGCTGTCGAGGATGACACCCAGACTCTTAACCTGAGGTGTTATCAATTGAAAGGGATCAAATTGTTTGGCGGAGACAAATTTGGAGTCAAGAAGGAGAATCTTCATTTTCTTACTGTTTACATTAAGAAAATTCTGTGATAAGTATATTTTTAATTCTTGCAAGCAATCAGAGCGGGAAATTGGAGGGAGAGAGGAATTTTGTTTAGCAGAGAGGTAGAGCTGGGTGACTGCAGAGCAATGAAAATGAGCATTTAATATATAGAAAATTTGACCATTTAGTAGAAGATACATGATAAACGTGATTATTAACATATATAATTATTCTTTATCATTGTTGTCATTATCTCACTTTCTCAGTCATGCCAAAAAGTCAGTCTGGTGAGCTCACAGGACTGTGGGATAGACATTCAGCTGGTATCACAGAACCAAAAGTGCAAGGCGAATAACTCAGCAGTGTTGACGTGAGCAGAAAATATGAAACGTGTGTCAAGCATTTAGAATATTTTTTTGATAATGTTCTTGGCTGATTGAAAAGATTGTCTGCAATTTCTCATGCATGGTACAGGAACCCTGTTTTTCTAACAGAGCTGAGGAGTTTCTGTCCACTGAGTCATAAACAAGTTGTTTATAAATCTTTAACAAGGTACTGGATTAGAGAAACAAGCAAACATATGTTTTTGGATTGTTTTGGTCTTTTGAAAGGCTACAGCTGCATCACAAGTTGTTTTAAGTATGGTTGGCTGCTTTGTGTTAGAATTAATTAGTAGATTTATACAGTAGCGAGGAGCTGATTGCTTAAGAAGGACACAGATTGACCCAGTTAACTCAAATCCTCATCAACCTCATTTTGAACTTGCACGAAGGTACATCTTCCAGGACTTTACACCCCTCCTCCTCCTTACACTTTGTGTGTGTGTGTGTGTGTGTGCGCACATTGCAGAGTGTGAGACTGAATGTGTCTGGATAAATTTACTGAGATGTACTGTATGAGTGAATTTGATAAAGTGATGCTGTTCTAACAAACTATTAGGAATATTCAGCTTTCAGGTAAAATTTCAGGATGAACCTAAAATGCATTATAACCTTTAGAGGTAAACTTAGTCTAACCTTCCCTAAACCTTTGAATACATAGTAAGGTATAAAGTTTAGATTTGTATGTACTTTTGACTTTTCATGTTGTGTAGGGGGGAACACGACCGGAGGTGTGTCATGTAGTCACAGTCTCACTCACAGTCCAGCTCATGAAAGAGTCTCGTACAGGCTGTAGAGGTGCTACAGACATGGTCGCACCCACCAGCACAACCTCTAGATCTTCTTCCTCTTCATCCTGCAGCTGAAGCAGTGGAAGGTGCAATCAGAGTCTCTCTGCATTGTCGCCATCTTGAAAATTAGAGGATTTTCCACAAAGCAGATGTGATCAAGACAGAAATTTTGAAGTTATTGGATCGCCCCCAATTATACACCCTGACAAAATGTGCCAAAAGCTGTAGAATCATTCATACCACTGACCTGAGAGAATGCCTCAAGTTGCTCTTACCAACCATAGAAAACCTCTGGGATCAGCTGAGTCTCTGTGTAGAGACTTATAACCTTGTACTTCTGAACCTCAATGACCTGACGGCCGCCTTTCAAGATGTAGACAATAATTCGATTTGTGAACAGCATGACATGTCATCAAGCTGTCTTTGAGACATTTTTGTTGTGGTGCACTCACCAAATCTATTGGTTTTTAAAACAAATTGTTTGAGATGGGGAAATCACAATTACAAGCATCTACTTGATTGCCTTTTTTGTTATGTAATATTGTGTAATTGTGTGAACTTTTAATTTTTCCATAAATTTCAACCAAAAGCAAAAATCCCTTAACTTTTTGTGAGCAGTTTATGTAGCACTCAGATGGCTGGCAGATCATTTGCCCCACAATGGAATTTTGAATTAGTAATTAACACCTTCAAAAAATCATTTCTGGATCCAGATCACACAAAAAAACTTTTTTTGCTCATATTAGTTTGAAACTGCTATAATGAATCATAAGTTAGATGGACTATAAATTATGTCTTGAAATTTTTTGAGCATTTATGCAAAGTTATGGTTTAAATGACCATTATGGCCTCAAAAACTGCCCTAAAGGGATCATTTGGATTTGGGACTTTTGCAGAATGAATGAGATCAGCTGCTTTTTGAGCAACTTCAGTTTGGATAAACGATTCAGATCAGATCGGATTGGATTGATAAGCTGGTCAATCTGGTCAATTACAAGTCCACTTTGTCACTAGTGGGGATAGTAACAGAGTGGATTACCGCTGCCTTTAAACAACTCCCTTCTAAAATAAATTAATTGTGGTTTATGCAAACACTATTATTTAAACCATTACACCTCTGTCAATTTTCTATCACATATTTATTTAATCAGAAATATTCAGAACTTATTTTTTTGAGGTATTGGACAAGTGCAATTGTCAATTCATACTATAGCAGCATTTTTCATCAGCACTACTGATGTGCTATTAGCTGCACCGCTAATATCTGCTATATAAACTAACAAAAGAAAACTAGATAAATAACCCTGTAATCTGGGTTTATTAAACAGCATTTGTATGAACTCCTAGAAATTTTCAGAGATTAATTAGTTAATGTTTAAAAGGGAAGTTCACATACAGTCAGAATTGATCTATTTTTTATCCACACTGAGGTCACTCAAAGAGCATTCTAAAACAAATAAGATATTCATACCCTTTCCCAGAACCTCGCTTCAAAAGATCTGAACTAAGTTTCATGGAACTGACTTTATGAGTAATTTTACTACTTTGCAGAATCTTTTGTGCTGATTTCCAGTAAAAGAATCAGACATTTTGTTGAAAAAGATGCTTTAAATGTTGTGTTTTTCCTTCTATTCTGCCACGCAGACTGATGGCAGACTGCGTTAGGGATGAAAGAGTTAAGTTTGGTTGCTATGTGGAGTGCATAGCTGTATTATGCAAGCTGTGAAGAGCAGACGGAGAGAGAAATGAAGTGCATTACAGAATGCTGAGCTCAGGGCTTTGGCTCGCTGCCAAGCTCACACTCCTGCATGTGCACACTCACACTCAGCTGAGGGCATACAGCTGAGGCATTTTTTTCTTTCTTTTTTTCCAGTGGCACACGAGCCTTCTTCCACTTCTCGAGTCACTGTCTCCTTTTCTGTTACGTCAGAGGTTCAACTGTGGGCCAGGCATGACTGAGGCCAGGCGCTGTGACAGAGAACACTGTGTGTAGAAAAGACAGGATTTGAATCAGTGACTGTTTAAAGTGCGGTCTGGTGTATCTGCTTGGTTGGAAAAGCAACAGTGTGAACTATAACAATGGTTTCTCAATTTTTATACAAGTTTCACTCTCAGATTCTTTCCGCTCTTTTTTTATTTTTTTTTCTCAGTGTGTATCACACAGCTGCACCACATCTGCAAACAAACACCTACTCAGTAAACAACCTCGTTCCAGCAGCGGTGATATGTGTCGGCGTGCTGAGTGACACACAAGAAGATCTGGGCAAAGTGGAAATCAAATGTTTTATTCCAGTTAGAGCAGTGCTGCTAATTTTAGTGAATTTGTCAGTCTGTTAAATTTGTCTGACAAATATAAAAATATATTTAAAACAATAGTCTCGTAATAATCTGTTGATGTGCATTTCCCATTCCAGCTGGGAGAATAACTCCTCAACCAACTGAGTGTTAATTCCACTTACATTAGATTCAATCTTTAAGTTGCTGGGTCCAAATCTTTTTCCCCTTCTGATGGATAACATTTAAATTTAAAAAAAAAAAGCAAAGATACTGTACTTTAGATAAAAACAGTGATAATAAAACCTATAGTAATAAATTTTCTGACCCTATAAAAGTACCATGGAGCTATTAATGTACGTTGATAGCTGTCCTGTGAAGATCTGTCTGTTGCTGTATTACAGCCAGTTTGTTTTCATGTGTTATCTTTCAAAACTCCTGCCTTCAGCTCTTCAGATAACAACACTTCAATTCAATTTATTTTAACTTATAAACTGCCAGTTCATAACAAAAGTCATTTCAAGACTCTTTACAGAAACATCTAATCCAGTTCACATCAATACTCCAGATTAAAAGTTAACTTTATGAAAACATCTCAATCAATTGCAAATAGTAATCAGATACAGTAAGTTAGAATGCGCCAACTGGTAAAAACTGGGTATCTGAGTAACCGGCCAGTTGGGTTGCATCATCAGTTCAACACAATCCCCATCCCGAGCAGCACGGAGTGGTGACAGTAGAAAAGAACAACTCACTTTTAACAGGAAGAAACTTCTAGCAGAACTGGGTCAGGCTGAGCAGCTTTCTGTCTCAACATGCTGGAGTCTGAGCAAACACAGATACATTTAGGCCAGTTATCAATCTATGGAAAGACAAACAAAGTTGAAGTTAATGGAAATAATACTAATTATCAATACAAACATGGAAAATAAAGACAGCCGAGTGAAAAAATGTGGTCAGTATTTCTTCCAGCAGTCTAAGCCTATAGCAGCATAACTAAAGGGATGGATCAAGATAATCTAAGCTAACCTTGACTATAGGATTGATGAAAAAGGAAAGTTTTAAGAATAGTCATAAAAGTAAATGAGGTGTCTGCCTCACAGATTATTAGTGGAATCAGCTTCTACAAATGAGGAGCCTGATAACTTAAAGCTCTTCCTCCCGTTCCACTTTTAGAAACGCAAGGAAAACACAAACCGACCTGCAGCCTGATAGTTGAAATATGTTGAAAAAACACACTTTACTGTTTACCTGGAAATTATGTTTCTCTGATTATTTTCCTGGTGGGGCCTTGAAACTCTCTAGATGTCTACGTAAAACATAATAAAAGATGCAAACAGCTGTTAACTTTCATCATGAAAGTTTAAAATGATCTTATTAAAGTACCAAACTAAACAATCAAAGCAAATGTCCAATATAGTCTTGCTTGTGTGAACAGAAGTCTTACTTAAACCTCCCCCATAGACAGACTTGACAGAATGTCGGATCTTTGACGCATTTTCCATTTTCTTTGGCTGGACATCCATCTAATAAAGCTGCCTGTCATCTGTCACTGTCTGGCATCATAGTTTATCAGCCTCTCACTTGGCCACCGCACATGTTTTTTCAGTTTGCATGACAGCATGATGCAAGAAGCACATCGTGCTCCTGTGATTCACAACTAAATAAGCAACTGTCCTGCCTGCTTGTTGGACAGAAAGAAACATGCTGTGTATGTCAGGATGAACTTGTGCGCTGACTTTATGTAGTGAAACTAAAACAGAACAGACTTAATGTGGATGATAAACTCCTACTATTTATATTAGTTTCGCTATGACCAAGTTTCTGAAACCATCTGTTCTCCCTGTTAAACCACTAACCCTATCAGACTGTCTATTCCAGGATACTCTTGCTTATGAAGTATTGGTTGTGTCATCAGTCTTTGCCAAACAAGTCCATCTGCTGTGTCTTCTTAAGATTAACAAGTCGTACTTCTCCTTGTAGCTATGTTGAAATAGAAAATCATTTCTTTGTCATGTTTGCATTTCATTTCACATTACAAACATTTTTTATCTCACACATGAGAAACTCAAACATGGAGAAATTTAAGCTCCAGTTCAAATAAATCTTCTATATTTATCTAAAACTTCTCTATAGGTTCAGTTTTTTAGGCAGCTATAGATTCACAGTACAATGAAAGGACTATTATGTGCCTGTGGTGAAATGATCCTGTCAGTTCTGACAGATGGAGAAGGTGATAAGAGGAAGGTAAGCATTGGAGGTGTTGTGAAAGGGAAATGAAAAGGAAATGAGGAATATTTAGGTCTCAGAGCACAAAAAAAGTCTTTTAACATTGTTTCTCCTGCACTAAACAATAGACGTAGTTTAAAACAGCAAGTAGAATACTATAGACTACTCAGCTTATAGCAAAAAAAAAAAAGCTTTATTTAAACCCCTTACATACAGAAAGTGAAGCATAGAATCCTTCACAGATAAAAATAAATCAAGACAAGGAGATGTTAACATTTATAGGATATATACAGGATCAGCAAATTAAAAGCCTGAGTGCAATGCAAAATTTTTATCAGTAAAGCACACACATTATTTTTAAAAGTAAAGTAATACAGAATTATCTAAAGGTTTTAAAAAGTATTATTTAAAAACTTTATCTTCTATGCTGCTTCCTCTCCTTTTCTTAACTAAAACAGCATCATGTTTACAAGGCTGTTGGCATCATGAAGCACCAACTGCTACAAAAAACACTTTTTTTTTCTCTAAAGAACAACATTTGTGAATAACTTCCAAGAGTTTCCAGTAATTATCGTTTCTGGTTTTGTGCAGGTTTTCACCTCAGTGGCATCGTCCGGGAACCTGCAACATCGTCTGAACCAGAGCTGCTGTGCAATGTGAGCGTAAGCTTCGATCGCTGCAAGATCACATCAGTAACGTGCAGCTGTGGGAATAAAGACATCTTCTACTGCTCCCATGTTGTGGCACTCTCACTTTACCGAGTACGGAAGCCTGAGCAGGTCAAACTGCGTCTGCCCATCTCAGAGACTTTACTCCAAATGAACAGAGATCAGCTGCAAAAGTTTGTCCAATACCTGATCACAGTGCATCACACAGACGTGCTGCCGACGGCACAGAAGCTGGCGGATGAAATACTGTCACAGAATTCAGAGATCAACCAGGTTCACGGTGAGTGGTGGTGCTGCCATGACAGCTTTATGGTTTTAGAGTGAGGAACAGCCTGAACGTTAAAATGCTCATAGTGTGAAAACAACTAACATGTTTTAGTTTTCCCCAGTTTCCCTTCAGTGGGAACCAGCTGGTGGCTGATGTCCTGGGAGACTCGAGGAGAAAATATACAAGCTTATTTTCATCTTTCTATAAGGACAGAATATACTCTTAACATGTTGTGTGCTATTTTTAACTGACAGGTGAACACCAGCGCCAGAGAGAAGCTGGGTTGTAGTATAGTAGTAATTTATGTTAGGCTTAACATGTTACTAAAGATGGCTTTAGAAAACATGTTTAGAACATGCTTTATAAAGTTCCTTTTAGTTTAGGCTTTATTTTCTTTCTTTTTCCTTCATCTTTTCCAATTTCTCTTTAAAAAATGGGAAACATTTTTACCTTTAGAAAATGAAAACAACCCAAGTACTCAGAACCTTTAATTCTCTTTTGATATGTTTGATAAATCTTATACGTTTTGCTCTTGTTGACTGGTTTTTGTTGTTGGGTTTATTCTATTGATTGGTGTTCAAGATGCATTGCAATAATGCATTAATGCAAAAGGATGAACCAGTGTAAGTGCTGATCTGAGCATGTTCTAGTGTATTGATCTGTGAAAGAATAATCATTTGAATAAGTACTGTGTTGTCATTTTTGGCTATCATACAGCTCATTACTTTGTTTAGTTGTTTTTCTGGGTTTTATTTGATAACTGTTCTGAATTGTTCTTCCTCTACCATATGGTAAAATGTATGGAATTAATATAGTTTTCTTTGGTCTGTGTAGGAGCTCCAGACCCAACAGCAGGAGCAAGTGTAGATGATGAGAACTGTTGGCATCTGGATGAGGAGCAAGTCCAGGAACAGGTCAAGCTCTTTCTCTCTCAGGGCGGGTACCATGGCTCAGGAAAGCAGCTCAACTTACTGTTCAGCAAGGTACCGACCCTCGAATCACATCGTATCTCTGGTGTCATATGTACGATATCTGTCTGATGCTGCTATAAAAATTCTTCAGGGTGCCACAGGGATATGTCTTTGTTTCTTTTGAGTTTTTAAAAAATCGTATACAGTTTAATACAAACTATAATGTTGCTCTGGTGAAAGAACAGGTTTCAAATTAATATCTCAGTTCAGTTGTTTTTATAATTTAATATTTTGTATATATGGAGTATAGTGCTGTTTATTATTTTGACTTTATGTATAAGTGCCAGTGCTTTTTGAAATGTTTTAGTTTGATTTTATTTTGATATCTTAATTTTTGCATCAAAATCCCTCATAATTCAGTCTGTTTTTAAAAAGGGAGAGAGATTTACGGTTAACACGAATTTCCCTTTCTCTCTAGGTGAGAGAAATGCTGAAGATGAGAGATTCCAACGGAGCTCGCATGTTAACGCTGATCACAGAGCAGTTCATGGGTGATCCTCGACTGACACTGTGGAGGCAACAGGGAACCACCATGACTGACAAGTACCGGCAGCTATGGGATGAACTAGGTACAGCAAAAAAAAAAAAGAACACATGCTCAGAACTGCTGGCAAAAGCAGAAACGTGTAACTTACATACACTGTCATTAAATGATTTATAATCAATTAATTGATGTGATTTGCAATAAAAATAATAAAAACAGACACAGCATGGAAAACATGTATGTTCCTTCCACAGCTTTTTTCTCCATCTTTGCATTAACATGGACATTTTACAAACCCAAAAACTGAATTTTGGAAAAATATTTTCCACAGTGAAAAAATACTCATTTACCATCTTTGTCTATTTGACAAGGCATATAGTCATAATGTCTTTCCCATCCTTATCCCCTTCTTCTTGTTGTGTTTACTGTTCCTGGTTTTTGGTGTATTTTAATAGCAGCGTTACAGCACCACATACAGGCCTGACATATTTACTAAAGAGCCATTGTTGCTGTTTACAAGCTTATTTTATGAAATAGAGATGGAGAAAAATAACATTTTGGAAAACTGCATTTCCTCTGGACAAACCCTGAAAGTAAAAATCAAACAAAAAATGACAATGAAAGTTAAAATAAACAGAATGAAACTCAACATAAATTACAAATTTTAGTATGATAAAATGTAATACAAACAAAACCAGTGGATAACCAGGTATCCGTTCTGAAAGTTCTGACTGAACACATTATTCATTTTTTTGTATAATTGTGACTCTCTGAACAACATTAAGGTGTGCTGTTCATGAGATAAATGCATCAATTGCAATAAATTAAATTTAATTCGAACCCAACACACAGTTTGCATGAATGGCTGTAAAGGAAAAAATTGGAACAAATTGTTATGTTGTAACAAACTGTTTGTAAACAGAAAAAATGTCTCCAAAATGCCAAAACTGAGCTAAAAACACAAAGTTTGTAGAAAAAGGTGATCTGAGTAAGTTCTGATCAAGACTCCATGAAGTCTGATGCTTTGAAAGCAAAATATTAAGATATAAAGTGTAGCTCAAAAATTTGGCACAGTACATGTATAAAGGAATCTAAATATACTTAAAGGCCACGAATTGCAAAGAAACCATGTTTCTGATGGTTGTAATAAACTGTAATAATGAACAAAGTTGCTATCTTTAAAACAGAATAAATATGAATTCAAGCATCAACGTTTTGTGCTTGTTATGAATCTGCCTGGTAACGCCAGTACCTTTTCTGTACTTTGTTTGTCTGGTGTGCAGCAAGGTTTCCTTTTTATCAAGATAAATCTGTAAAGCATGAACACATTATTTTTACGTAACATTTACAAAAACAGAATGCTGTAGCTTTATGATAAACACATCTATCGCTCCTGCAGGAATTTTGAGGATTCATTGCAGGACTATGATTTAAATCAGTCAAACATCTCCTACATCCTCTTTCTTCTCCTCATGTCATTTCTGTAATTTTCTTTTATCTTTTTTGTATATTTGATGTTGTTCTGTTGTATTTCTTCCTGTGTTGGCATTACTGCAGTCCTAACAAACAAAGGATGACCCCCCTCCTTTCCTTCCTTTCCTTCCTGTGTTCTCCTCCCACCTACTATTACTTTATTCCTTCCTTTCACTTCTCCTCTTTTTCCCCTCCCTTCTTTTCTCTTTTCAACCCTGTTTCATTTTATCACTTGTCAACTTTAATTTATCCCCAAACATATTCACAGCTCGCCTCCTCTGTTCTGCCTCTGTGTGTTTTCCTTCTTCAGAGTCCTGTCCCAGTTTTGTCCAACAGCGCGGTTAAAATCACCCTAAATTAGTAATAATTAGTTGTTTAATCAATCACTAGAAGATGAATTGCAGGAATCAATTACACACTGAATCATTATTAGAGCTAAAAGAAAAGCGGCTCTTTCCTCAGTTTGATTCATTTAAGAATTTGCAGTTTCTTTTTGCTTTGAATAATATTTTACCCAAATCTTTTTTGTTTGTTTTGTTTGTCAGTAAAAATATAAGTCTCCACATATCTGCATAAGATACTTTGATCATAAAGATTCAATGCCACTTTGATAATATTA
The DNA here is from genome assembly GCA_006937955.1 of Pachypanchax playfairii. Lineage (NCBI taxonomy): Eukaryota > Metazoa > Chordata > Actinopteri > Cyprinodontiformes > Aplocheilidae > Pachypanchax > Pachypanchax playfairii. Next base: position 708,256 of record SSNP01000149.1, on the reverse strand, counting down.
CATTTCATCTGTATCTGGTGTGAGTATGATGTA